>PVJH01005270.1:0-114405 GCA_004026705.1 Nesogale talazaci | reverse complement strand
GGGCCTGGAGGGAGGGAGGATGTTTTGAGAGTGATGATGGCAATGGGTGTGTGAAAGTGGCCTACATACAATTGATGTTGTTATGGATTGTGATGGGAGTTGTGTGGGCCCCCAAAAAATTATTCATTAAAAAGGGGGGGAGGGGAAAGGGGAGGTTTTTTTTTTTTGTTTTTTTTTTAAGAGGAGCTTGTACCAAGAGCTCAAGTGGAAAATGTTTGGAAATGTATGTGGCAGCATGTGTGCAAATGTGCTTGATACAAATGATGTACTGAATGTTGTAGTAGCTGTAACAGCGCCCAGTAAAATTATTTAAAAATATATTACTTTGTAAGTCCGTTTAAGTTGATAGAGAAATATTGATAGCACTGTCCATAATATGGGTTAAGTCATTCCAATGATATGACTGTGGGCAAAAAAATTCTTAGGGCTTGGACTTGAGATTCCTGATAACTGTAGTGAACAGGTTCTAGTATCGTAAATGTGTAAAGAGGGAACACCTCCCATTTCAGGGCGTCTTGAATCATCTCTGTAAAGTTAACCAGAATGAACCATAGCATCCCCAGGTGACTGAACATAACCTTAGCTCATAATCTTACAAGAGTGATAACTTTCTAACAGTGATTCTTCTGAAAATATTCCTAACTTTTGAATTATTGAATTAAATTTTTCAACATATAATGTTGGACTCACCTAGGACAAAATTATTTACTTAAGATACTGTATGTACATATGCGTGCATACTTGTGAGAAAGAACAGGTATGCAGGGATGAAGATGGGGAGAGAGTCCTGAGTAACTTAACTCCAAACTCATTGCCATTAAGTCAAATCTTACTCATGGCATGCATGTGGGACATGGCAGCGCTGCCCCGATGGGTTTCTTGACAGGAATAGACAGCCTCATCTTTCTGGAGTGAAGCAGTTGGTGAGTTCAAACTACAGACCTTGTAACTAGCAGCTCAGCCAATGGTCCACTATACAAAAAAAACGTGCTCAGCACAGGAAGGCTATAAATGTCGCACCGAGGACTATGGAATGAAGAAGGCAGTATCTACCTTTGGAAGGATCCCTGGTGGTGTGTTGATGAAGTGTTGGGCTGCAATCTACTTGGTCAGCAGTTCTAAGCCATCAGCAGCTGTGTGGGAGAAAAACAGGGCTTTTTTACTTTAGTAAACAGCTATAGTCTGTGAAACCCACAGGGAATCTTGTGGCGATGAATGAATCGCATCCACAACTGTATTTTTTTAATTGCCGTTGGTGATTTTACTTTGGCTAAATGTAAACAGAGAGGTCTTTGTAGCTTCAGAAGTGAATTCAATATCTTAATAGTATTGTTTTCTGTCAGTCTTAAACAATATTATAGTTTTATACAATCAACTTACATAGTAGATTGAAGTCGTGTTTCTAAGTTTAAATTAGGTGTGGAAATTCTCTTCAGATCCACACAGTGTTAGTAGTGTGCCCTAGCTCTACAGAAATCCAACACAACCAGGTTTTGAAAATTTAATATTAGAATAAGGCATCATTTTCCTGGCTGGCTGTCAAATGAAATGATCTACTTTTTGAGATGTACATGAAATAACACTGCACATCTTCATTCATAGTATACACAGTACGGACATTGAGATGTTTTAGGAGAGAATGGTGGGGATTATGCTCAATGCACACTCACCTGGGGAAATCCTTCAGTAAGCAGAATACTAGGTGAAATAATGGCACTGTTACTGCTTCTTATGTTGTGTGTGTATCATTTCTGCCTTCACTGAGCAAACATCATAAGGGCATAGGTAAATGTAATCCCATTGTAAAGGGTCCACAGTGGTGAGGTTAATGGATGGCACTTGGGTAGGCTACTTTTCAATCTAGTGCCGGTTTATGAATGCCACAGACATTGTCTAATATGTATTCAAATTGATGAACCCTAAAATCATTCTTGAGATTTTCTCCCTATGGCAAGCCCACTGTTGCACCCACTGAGATTCCAACAAATATCAGTGTATCTTAAGGAATGTGTTTTGTGTGTGTGTGTGTGTGTGTGTGTGATGACTGCTGTTAGATGCTTCCTCAGGGACACTAGGAATAGCAGAAACCCAGGAAACTCCGCCAATGTTACAGCTAACTTCCTGAGCTTTGGTTAATTTCCTAGAACTTGGAGCTGAGGGGGAGAGAGTGGGCGGTAATACACCTGAAAGTTTAATTTGGAATAGATGAGAACATTCTTTCTCTGCCACACCAGTAAAGTGTCTACGTTGCTGTACCTTTCCAAACATCACAGTCCTTCCTGTTCAAAGTAAGACCAGAACATAGGGCTATCAGCATAGAAGACTTCTCTATCTCTCAGCGGTTCTCATTTAAAGAAAAGAAAAATGCCGCCAGGCTTGAATCCACTTGAACTGTCTAAAAACAATTACAGGAACTTTCATCTAAGCAGATTTTTTCAAGTGTCCATTAAATCTTATCATTAATGGCTTTGATGGTAATATAGTCTAAGCCAGAGCTTCTCAATAGAAAAGAGTTCATTTTTCTAAACAGGCCCTTGTGGGGAAATTGTCCCTTCATAACTGATAACTGATAGAACTCAGTGAACTAGAGTTTAATATGAGAGTCCCGGCCTCTTTGTCATGTCATCTGATAGGCATGTTCTGTGCAGCTTCTGAGAGTTGCAGCAAGAGTTGCCACTCATTTATATTAAAACATTAAAAATGATAGATTTTCCTTTTTACTTTTGTGGGGTGATGGGGAAACTTACAACCACATTGACATTTGACCTGAAACCTGATTAAATGATGATTGTTACATAATCTGTAAGAATCCATAACCTTTACAAGTTAATAAACATTAGATGATTTGCAAATAGAGAATGAAGACTGTGCATACTTTGTAAAGGAATGGTGCAAGAATTCAGGATAAAGGGACAAGCTAATCTTTAGAAGGTGTGATTGTTCTATCAACAGAAGAAACAGGAGATGGAGGAAGAAGATGAAAAGAAGGAATGCTTGATAAAAACATCTATTCACAGGTTGAGCCCTGGTGGCGTAGTGGTTGTGCACGGGACTGCGGCCCACTGGGTCGGAGGTTCAATTCCAGCAGTGGGGCTGGGCCTTCTCCTCCCACCGCTGGAGAGCAGTGATGCCCCTTCCCCCCCAAAAAAACAAACATCTATTCACACTTAAGTTGAATTTCACTAAGATGATTGTGGAAAATGTATACAGACATTTCCCTTGCACTTCACTTTACTGTACTTTGCCCATATGGTGATTTTAAAAATTAAAGGTTTGTGGCAACCTGCATTGAACAAACCTATCAGTGACATTTTTCCAACAGCGTATGCTCATTCCATGTTTCTGGATCATATTGTGCTAATTTTTACAATATTCAACAATTCAAACATTTTTTAATAATGCTATTGCATGCTGAATGACTACTCCAATGTAAACTCATTGCCAGAGAGTCTCTGCCAACCTTTAGCTACATTATAGGGTAGGGTAGAACTGTCTCTTGAGTTTCCAAGACTGTCACTCTTTTAAAAATCATTCTTTTGGGGGCTCATACAACTTTTATCATAATCTATCCATACACCCATACATACTTTTATCACAATCTATCCATACACCCACTGTGTCAAGCACATTTTTTGCCATCATCATTCTCAAGACATTTTCTTTCTACTTGATGTCTTGGTATCAACTCCTCATTTTTCCCTCCCTCCCTCACCCTTCTTCCTTCATGAACCCTTGATAATTTATAAATTATTATCACTTTCTCATGTCTTACGCTACCTGTGTTAATCTGGGAAGACAAGAGAAACAAGTCCAAAGAAACACACATAGGTCTATAAGAGAGATTTTTACAAAGGGTAATTATACAATAAGAAAACACCCAACTCAGTTCAGTCAAGGTCATAAGTCCAATTTTAGCCCATATGTATGATACCAATGTATAAAGTCCTCTTCAGACTCACAAAAACATGCAATGATGCCAAATGTAGAACAATCACAGGCCAGTGGGAAGAATGTCATTGGATCCAGTGGTGGTGTAAGCATGTCAGTCTCCATGTGGCTTGACTAGGTCCAGATTTTGAACCACACCAGGGTAGGTCCATGTGGCTTCTGCTAAGGGATGTCTCATAGGGAGCCAGTCTTGTCAGTCGAGGATCAACAAGGGAATAAACAGAGAGGCAGTATCTCCTGCCTACAAGAAGGATGCATGATAATTCTTACAATACTCAACAGTTCAAACATTTTTTTAAATAATACTTTTGCATGCTGAATGACTACTCTGAATGATTTTTCTGGATTTCCCAGAATTCTTAGGGAAAGGGCATACCCACACAGAGTTCTCTTTGGCTATCTGCAGATTGACAGGCTAGATTCCACTGCTACACTCTTTTTTTTTTTAATTCACTCTTACACGCTTAACCCTCAAACTAGCACCGGATTAGGTGATTACTACACTAACCAATGTTTCCCTTCACCCACATTCTGTTTCCTCTCACTGGAAGGTAATTAATATGTTGATTATTATGACTGACTCCCTCTTCCTTCCCCTTCCTCTCCTGGTATGGCTACTCTTGTTATTGGTCCTGAGATATTTATCTGTCCTGGAGTCCCTGTTTCTAGCTCTCATCTGTACCCAGGGTCTAGCCAGATTTGTACAGTAAAAATTGGTTCATGATACTTGAGGGGTAGAAAGCATTGAAGAACTAGAAGAGCATTGTGTGTTTTTCTTGGTGCTATACTGCATCCTGAAGACTATCATTCTTTAAAGGGGTAGAAAATCCCATCAAGTAACCCGGTGGTTGTTTATTGTTGATCTTGCAGCTAGCAACATGAGGAGTAACCTGTATGCCAGAGTGAATACTTCTTTATGCACTCTAGCTCTAAAACCAAACTCACTCTCAATGAATCAACTCAGAGCGGTGCTGGTATAGCAAAAAAATTCTGCTACATTATTTATTTGGATATTTGATTTATTGTGGTCCTCCAAAATTGAGCCTAATATGTCTCTGAAGTGTGCCTGTTTATCTATTCATACTTGTTAAAATTGGAAAGTAGCATATTAATAAAATGAAGTTTATCATCTATGAGAAACCGTATCATAGAGTAATTTTAGCTTAGATCTCTGGTGACACAAGTGAGTTGTATTCAGCTACAAACCTGAATAAAGATTGTCATATTAAACCTACACTGCAGTGCTGCAGAAGAAAGAATGGGTGATCTGTTTCTATAAACAAACAAACAAAATCACTGCCAAGTCAATTATTTACTCAATGACATTAAAGTATAGAGGAAAACTTCCCCAGCATGTTTCCAAAATCATACATTTTTTTTAAATTCATTTTATTGGGGACTCATACAGCACTCATCATAATGTATACATACATACATACATACATACATACATACGTTGTGTCAGTAGTTACATCTTTTCTGGGATGGGGTGGGGTTCTTTTTTTTTTTTTTTTTTGATTTGTGAGAAGTAAGCCAGTTTTATAGGGCAAGCAAGCTTAGGCAAATAGAGGCACACTAGTCCATCTTTCCTCTATGTGCAGTGTGTGTTTTCTAACCATGTACTGTTTGGTCAGGAGCCAAGTCATTAACCAATGTGCTATCAACGATCCTTCTAGAAAGATTACAAACAAGAAAACTCAGATTTGACTCAATGACAACAGGAGTCTTGGTTTTAAGAAACTCAACCCCAACCTCCTGCCATTTCAGGCCTGTAACTCTTCTTTCTCCAGAGGAGTGGCCTGGTGGGTTTACACAGTTGGCCCTACTGTTACATGAGACTGCCACTAGGACCCAGTGGTTTTATCAAGACAATGTGCAGTGTAATCAACCATGTTATCATGGTTCCAATGTTTTCTGCAATGAGGTAGTCATTCAAATTCTTGAATTATTGCTTCTGCACTTGTAAAATGCCTCTTGACCTCTCTCACAGAGTTCAGTAGTGCTCAACTTTGATTGTGGGTTTCAAAGCACTTCAAAATATTTCATACACTATTCCTTCCTTCCTTTGCTCCCTATCTCTTTTTTTCTTTTTTTCTTAGTCACTCACAAACCATAGGTAATAAGTAAATCATACTTCCAACCATGTCAATGGCAAGAATGGTGGCAATGCATTACCTCTGGGTCCAATGATATTTCTGTAGGACAGCGGTGCTATGGGTCAGAAGCAACTCAGCAGCAACCAAAGTCAACACCATCACTAGTCAGGTTGAGAGAAAGCTCAAAATCCAAATTCCCTGCCATTGAGTGGATTCCAAGATGCTATAGGAAAGGGAAGAACTTCCCCAGCGGATTTTCAAGACTGTAATTACTTAATGGAACAGAATGCATCGTCTTTCTTCACTTATTAACTCTGCAATTAGCCTCCCAATGTTTAGCCACGATGCAACCAAGGTCCCTCAGGTGGAGAGACAGGAGAGTATTAGACTAGAGAATCCATTTTCTTGGTTTCTTGTGGCTCAAAGACATGATTATATATAATAGAAACTACAGGAAAGTTGATCTCTCAACCAATTGCTCTAGTAACAGGTAAGTTTCTAGGGGTGGCAGTGCAGGGAATACTTCTTTAAGAAGCTTTATGAGTCCTGGTAGCCTAATAGTTAAGTGCTTGGCTGCTAGAGAAAAGCTTAGTGATTCAAACTCTTCAGCTAATCAGTGGAGAAAAATAGTGGCAGTCAGCTTTCCTAAAGATTTATACCCTTGGAATCTCTGTGAGGTAGTTCTACCCTGCGCTCTGTCCTACAAAGTTATAGTAAGTCAGAATCAGCTGCAATATGTAAAGAGACTTTGGTGGACTGAAAGAGTTAATATAAATCCCTAATCTGCCTAGTGACAGCTGAGAATAGTGCTATTTGGTTGACTATGACAAAGAATCTGATCTCCCCTTATTTGTAGTGCCAAAGTGGCATTGCATAAGCTGTCAAGCCTCAGGCACTAGAACCCTATCACCAAATATTAATTTACCTGTTGTGTGCATCTAATAACTGACAGCTCTGAATCCCATATCATTTTGGTGGCCTTCCCACTGACATGTTCTTTGATTAAGAAAATAGCCAGGCAGAAAGCCAGGATGTCCCTAATGCGGCCACCTCAGTTTAGCCTCCTTATTATGCTGGAATATTTTCCTCTAAATTAGATTTCCTGTCTTCATAGTGGCAGCTTACATGAATTTAATACATTACAAAATGTGCAGTCCCCTTGAGATTCTGTGATAGATTGTGGTATTTGAAACCCATATTTCCATGGGAAATAAAAGCCTAGGCCGTGGCCAAATATTTTATCAGCTTAACATTATCTTGAGATAATGGCACTATTAATGCTTGTCACCCTTGTCTGCGTCCCAGGGCTTGTGTTGGTTCTTTACTCACTGCTGAGTTAGGTGCTGGAAGTGAGCTTTGAGCCCCAGGACCAATAACCAACCCAGATAGATATCCTTTGTTCTACACGGCCTGGCATAAACTCATGTGTGGTGCACCTCTCTACTCTTTTTTTTTTTTTTTTGCACCTCTCTACTCTTTTGCCCTCATTAATATGGAATCTAATTTGCAGTTATGCTCCCTGGGATGGGGTCTCTCTATACGGCAGGTTGACTCAGATAGGTTGGTGATTCACTGTCAGGGGATGGCATCACGGGTGTGAATTATTACCATTGGATGACTGGGAAAACGAAATAGTACAAATATGAGGCTCAGTTCAATAAGTTTGGAAGCACTAAGAGAATCAAATTACCAGTTGGGAAATGTTAGATGCCTACAGATTAAACAGAAATGGATGATTTAAAGTATATCTTTCATTGGATTATCCAATACCATTTAACTACCATTTAACCACTGAATTCCGTTTCATTTTCAGGAGCTGAATGCTTCCTACCAGTAAGGTTACTTTTTCCTTTACAATTTCACCTGTATTTCTTTTTTCTTCTCCCACATTTCCCAAGATAGAATTTGCAACGGGGCAAAGGATGATATTTTTCCCAAAGGGTTTTGGAAAGTGATTTTTTGGTACATACTTCAGCTTTGGGCTGGCCTTTACTTTCTTGTGCCTTCGTAATCACAACTTAACTTCTTTGAGTGGGCTGGTTGATTTTGCTCTACAGTTTACAACAACCCACAAATTGCTTTGTTGTTTTTGATAATATCCAGCCATAGTCCAAACAGTAGCAGCATATGCATTGGCAGCATTCTTTTTTTAAAGAACCTTTTATTGGGGGCTCATACAACTCTTATCCCAATCCATCCATCCATCCATTGTGTCAAGCATATTTGTACATCTGTGCATCAGCAGTGAGAGTGCTCTTAAAATTGAGCTTTCACTTGCTATTCATGTACTAACTTGCAAAAGGCTAGATTTTATAAGTTCTGAATTATAAGTAAAAGTATTTTAGATGTAAAAGTGAGCATAAGTGAAGAAAGGATGTCATTTGAGGATTGCCAAGGTACCTAAGAATGTTAGGACCATAGAAGTTGAAAGAAGTAATCATCTTCCCCCAGAATTAACAGAGTAAAAACTTTTCCCTAGAATTTTTATCCTGAATATGAACCTTTTGCCTCTCAAACCGTAGGAAAGTGAATTCCTGTTCTTTAAAGCTACCTACATGTAGTGACTCTATTGCAATAGTATTGGCTGACTAACATGGAGACTAATCTCAAGGCAATAAACAAACATTTCTTGGAAGAAGTAATTCTTGAGCTGAGCCTCAGGGGATAGGTCATCTTTAGTTTCTTGGCAGGAAAAGTACTCAGAAGAGGGGAACTTATGGAAGATAAATGAGAAAGGGCAGGGCTTTCTCTGGCTTGAGTCATTATACATATGGAAAATACATAATTTTGAATTGCTATTCATAAACCGTCACCTTTGCAGTTCAAGCCAATCTCTCTGGAGCTGTTGAAAATGTGACATTCTTCAAGCTATTAAAGCAGGATAGGGGTAGTGGAAACTGAGATTCTGCATTAAAAACAAGTGAAACAGAAAAATAGTGAGATTGAAATGTATTTCTAGGATAATATATTGATTCTTGGCTTCTATTGATATTCATTGTTGATCCTAGCCCCTCACCAGTCTAGTGATAAAGCTGGTTTAAGCAACTACTAAAACAGTAAACAATACACTGAGCCATATTAATGTGAGCTACATACAGGTAAGTCTTGCACCTTCTTTTTCCATATCCAGTAACAACTAACTGTTACTGTGAATATCTGAAGGGCAAGGACCCATCTCGTGTTTCTGCATTCTCAGCATCCAACACAAACTGTTTTTTTTTTTTAATTAGAGTTGGATGAAATGACTTTGATGGCAGAGAAAAAATATGCTTAAGCAAAATGTCTTCATTTCTGAGGGCTGTCATAACAAAATATCACAAACTGAGTAGCTTAAAAGAACACAAATTTATATCTTACAGTTCTGAAGGCCGAAAATCTGAGATCAAGGTATCACCAACTGATTCCTTCTGGAGGAAAATCTGTTCTCTCTGACCTTCCAGTAGCCTCAGGTGCTCTTTGAATTGCACCTGAAAAGTCATTTGGTGTTGTTTCTCTTTTTCTCTTCTCACTTTTACAAGACCATCTTTCAGATAAGATTAGATTCTCCCTACTCATTTAGGACTTTATGTTGACTTCATAGATGATATCCTAAAAGATCTTATTTCCAAACAAGTTCACCTCTGCAGGTCAGATAAGTCAGGAATACAATGTTTCATTGTGGGACTTAAATTCATTACAAATCATATATTAAAAGAACAGGATAAAAAATAAAACAGCTGCCTACATTCCAAAAGTCTTAGGATCTAAATAGAGTAGCTGAAGCTTGAAGTAACAGCAATCATGATGATTGGGACATAAGCTATTCGGCAACTCAAGCTTTTGAAGTCGATGTTACTTTTGTTAGGCTTCGTCCAATTGGTTCCATCACATAGTGACCTAATATACAGCAGAACAACAGTATCTAGTCCTGTGCCAGACACACATTCACTACTATGCTTGAGTTCAAAGTTGCAGCCACTGGGTCAATCCATCTATTTGAAGGTCTTCCTCTTTTTTATGTCCTTCTACTTTTCCAGCCATAATATACTTTTCTCAGTGATTGATCCTCCCATAATATGACAAAAATGCCTCACCTTTCTCATTTCTAAGAAGCACCTGGCTGCACTACTTTCAAGATATATTTGTTAATTCTTCTTGCAATCCATGTTATTCTCAATAATCTTCAGCAATCACATAATTCAGATGCCTCAATTCTTCCTAAGTCTTCTTTAATTGAATGCCGAGGTTTTCTAGGCATACCAAGCAATTTAGAATACCATGGATTTGTCTAACACTCCTTAGTTCTCAAGGTGAGCACTAGGGGCACTGTAAGGAGACCAGATGGTATAGTAGGTTAGGAACTGAGCTGTTATCCACAAGATCAGCAGTTTTGATCCACAAGATCAAAATCCTCCAGCTGCTGCCCTGAGGGACAAAGGGCAGGCTTTCTAATAACATAAAGAGATATAGTCTTGGAAACCCACAGGGGTGGTTGTCCTCTGTGCTAAAGGATTGTGAAGTCAGAATCAACTTGATAGTTGTGAGTTTATGAGGTCACACTACCTCCCAAATCCAGTTGACCCATCGAAGACAAGGACCTTCTCTAAGGGCGTCCAGGTCAAAGCCTAAAGAATCACTCTCTATCACAGGGCTTCTTTGATGATTTTATTTAAGACAGAACTCTGGGCAGCTAGCTGCACCAATTTTATTTCCTACTGTGTTACTTAAGAATATTGAAATCCCTTTAACCATGCCTTGCTTTATTCAGTTTAGAAAATGAAATTACTCAATTTCATGTGTCTCAGAATTTTTGCCAGGAATCCCTTTGCCTTGTGTTTGTGAGAAGAAAGTGATTTATCCTTAAAGACTAGGGTAGAAACAATCTCCTCAGATTGCTTCCTACCCCAGAAGAAATTATTCACAGTATATGCAAATGATAGCATAGCATTTTGTCTTGCATCTGAACTATAGTCACAGTAGTAGTTCCTAGTAAAAGTGGAAATAGATGAGTTGAAAATACTTATTGAGAATGTATTGCATCACAGTGCCTGTGTGTGTGTGGTTTGAGGTTTATCTTGTTTCTTTTCACTTTACATATAAACATATATAATCTATTTTAATTGTCATAGTAGCTTCAGACATATCCATGTTTACAAAAAAGAAACTGAACATTAGAATTTAATGTTCTTATCTTTAGAAGGTGATATATAAAAGAATCATGAAGTAAACTCATATCTGTCCCATGCCAGATCCTATGCTTTTTAGCCCCTCTGGCCACTTCTATCAGTCATGTTCCTAACCACGATGCCGTTAGCTTCATATGGGAAGGAGCCATATCACGTTCATTTTTTAGACTGCAGCATCTTGCATAGTGCTTGTTTCATAACAAACTCCATAAATGTTTTAGAATTAAATATTAATGCTAGAGAGAAAGCAAACAAAAAGAGCTTATAGAATCAAAGCACATTTATCAACCATAAATAATAGAAAAAATGAAAAATATATAGCAAAGGAAAAACAAGCACAAGCCAGTACAAGAAACAGTCATTTCTTTTCTGAGACATGCAATAGTTTTACTTTGATCCATTTCTCTCAGCTGGATTCAAGTTAATATTTCTTTTTTACTCACTATTTCGCTAAGAGCTATGAGATCAGTTTTTGTTTTTTTTTTTTAAGTTTGAGTTTGGAAACAGTCAGTTTCCTTTTCCTGGAGCAGTCTTCTCTGGAAGCAGAAACCTCTCTTTTGGAGCAAAACCTTTCTCTGGGGTTCTTTGTTCTGCCAATGCCAAGCCCCTTTGAGCATGTCTCTGGAACAGGTCTGGAACCAATGCCTCTCCCTTCTTTTCCTTGGCTGAGCAAGTCATCTTTCATCTTGGTCGCCCTTGCCAGGCAGGAGACCTGTGCAGTCATGTCTTTCTGTCTTAACTTATTTTAATAAATCTCTTCAAGCAGGCGATGGTTCAATACCTAGGCAAGTTGATACTTTCTAAAAAGTAAAGTTATTTTGATATAGAACTAGTACCATACATTTAAAAAAATGAATTTCTTTGCTGTGAACAGGCAGACTTCATCACAAGTACCACAGGCATAAGACTCATTTTCAATGATAAGTAGAGAAACATCCAAAGATCATAAATGTTTAGGATTCAGAAAAAAAATTAAGTATCTTTCAGACTGATTCCCTAATAAATGAACATAACCCTAATATAATAAGCTGAGAGATTTGCAGAATAAATATATTTTCTACTTTGAAATAACAACCTAGTTCCTTGTTGGACGATTCTGTTGAACTTTGTCTTATATGGAACCAATTTTTTTTAATTTGATCATTCTTTCAATCAACTTGAATGGACTCTGCTCAATTCAACAATGAAAATGTAGAGTGTTATGTGCTGGGTTTTCTCTCCATTTATCTACTGAAAAAAACATGCAATCATTCTATTTAATTTTCTATGTCATCAGTTGATTATTTCCAGAGGAAGAAGACAGTGAGCTCATTCATGATGCCAGTAGAATATGAGTTATCACGGAAGCAGAACATAAGAAAATAACTTTAATATTAAGAAAAAAGCCCAATATTGGAGCACTTTTTTTGCTATAGTAAATTATATTTTGATGAACATGTGTGATGGTGGTTATGGCTGTTGTGGGTGTGAATTGAATGTTGAGAAGGCAGAGACAATAAACAAAACATTAAGTCTCTAAACTTATGTAGAACTGTAAGAGTAGAAAGCATGTTGGAACATAATGCAAAATAAATCTCTACACAAGTATAGATCTTGAAAGAGAATTGTGTTAAACTATATTTCTTAGAGAAATAAATTCAGAGACTTGCATATGTGCATATATATATATAAAGAACTTTATATATATAAAGAACTTGCATATACATATAGAACTTGCATATATATAAAGAACTTTATATATGAATGTGATTGTATATTAAAAATAGCATCTCACCCAAGTCCACAAGTCCAATAGAAGCCCATGATATCTGTCTATAAACTCTTCTTCAAACTCACACAACACATGCAATGATGCCAAATTCAGGAAGATGACAGACCAGTAGGTGGATAATCTTGCGGATTCCAAGGTGGTGGAAGCATCTCAGCACTGGAATGGATCTCCATGTGGTTCTTCCAGCTCCAGGACTCTGGCTCCATTAGCATCGTCTCATGTGTCTTGTCAGAAGGAAGATGACGGAATTGTCTCCCACTTTCAAGGAGAAAGACAGGAGTTCCCAGAATCCTTAGGAGAAGACCAGGCCCACACAGACACATTGTTGGCTTTGACCTAATTGTCAGGTTAGAGTCTACCCCTTCACTCAAGTTGACAGGAGATTATGTAACTGCCACAAAAATCATTTCATAACTTTTCTCAACCTCTATTTTTATAAAGAATATTTATTGAGATTTAGATGAATTTTACATAGCATATCAAATATAAAAAATTTTATTCCATAACAATTTTAGCAATGTGTTATCACTTGCATTATTTTTTTTTCTGCTTATTGTACTTCCATTGATCTCACCCTCTTTTCTTACTTTCCATTCCTTGCCCTCTTTGATTAGTCAATTTGGTCTCACATGTTTTTTTTTTTTTTTGCTTATTCACAAGTTATATTTTTATTCTATAAGTCAATCTATTATGAGAATAAGCCAAAAATTGCTATGAAACAATGCAAGTTTTTATTATAAAAATTTTAAATTGTGAAGTTTTGTTTCTCAACATGGCTTCCAGCTAAATCTGAAGTTACTATTCCCATCTCATCAACTCTTCCCTCAAATAATTCTGAAACTTTTAAGTACACCAAATCAAAGCAGCAACTTTGGCATCCTTGAGAAATGTAAATTATGCTTATTTTAAATGTTCATACATTTTTGGAACAGAAGGAATCTGACAGGGTCAAGTTCAGGAATCTAGGGTGTATGGGGGTAAGATTTGTCATGATATTCTTACAGACTCATCCAAGATACTCTCAAAGAAAGAGCAAGTACATTGTGATAGTGACAAAAATAATCCTTGGCCCAACATTCTTTGCTTTTTTTTTTTTTTAAGCAAAGAGAACTTTAATACCAATTGGCTCCCATTATCTCCTTGAATTTAGAAATTAACTTATTTCTGAAGGTCTACCTTCAGCCAAATATGTGTATAAATTAAAAAATATTGCTACTAAGGTGCTAGTTCATACATGGGTGGGTTTGGGCCAAATAAAAGGTATAGCTAAATATGTCTCAGTGAATGCCTGTGCTGGCTGTCACTCCCTTGTCATAGTTTTGTCAGGGGTTCCTTAAAAAGTTGTGGTCAAAACAGTGACTTCCTAGATGATGTGTTAGATCAAATAAATTCAAAGCAGAAAGATCAGGAGGTTATGACAACTGGTTTCGGTGTGTTTGGGGATTTTTGGACTCCAGAGAGGTGATTTTGTTAGATTATCTCCAAGGCATGCACAGAATGATCAAGGTTGCTAATTAAGAGGAATTTCAAAGAAAATTGAAGACTGCATGGGAAAGGAAAAGGCCAAGGAATTTGTGCTGAGGATTTTGCCCCACCGTGACAGATCGGGTCTTTTATTTGAATTTGAGTTTCATTCTTTGTTGCTCTCCCATTCTATCCAGGACTGTTTATGTGTCAAAAGAGTTGGTAGTGAGTTTTTTGGGTTATTATACCTGTGAACGAATTTCTGCTTTGAGTCTTTAATTTTCTTCATCCTCTTTTGCTCCAGTGAAAAGACATCAGAAGTTGTATCTTTAAATACACACTCACAGACCTTCAAAAATTCAGAGGACAGACCACAGCAAGATGCAGAACATTATCTTTTGGTTCTGTGCTATTCCAACTGACCAGGTTATTCTACCAGGAAGAAGCCTCTGGAACTGTCTCTGTGCACATTATTGTCCACCTGGTGAAGTATCTATGTGAGAAAACGGCACAAAAGCTGCATCTCACCTCTTCTGACCACACAAGAGAGAAGATAGCACTGCTAAAGATGATTTCTATGAGACTTATCCCTCTAAATTCCATAATTCTTTATCTTCTTTTGCTATAAATGTCTCTCCCACAGCAGCTAATTCTCTGTCGTGTTTCATGATCGGTTTTAATGGTCACAGAGATATCACAGACAACAGTCACAATTCCAAAAGTATATTAGGGAAGTTAATAGATGACCGCAAGTCATGATCAGCAATTATTTAAGGTATAGTTCTTTTGTTTAACCAGCACCTCTTTTCAGCCATACAAGCAAGCCTGTCTTTCTATGGTGCCCAACCTCTCAACCATATGGCCCCTTGGCCTCTGCCCTGGTCAAGCAAGACAAGCTCTTTGAGTTCCAATAAATATTCACAGAGCATCATACTTTGCAAGCCAGGTTCCTCCTTGCAGACACTAACCTTTACTTGTTCCATGGGCCAGCATACCTGAAGTTCATTTCACGGTCTCAGTGTTGTAGTTTCTGGTGCTTCTGAGACTTCAGAAGACCCTGGGCTTCTTTCTGCCCCTGCTTTTGAGGTGGTCACTTTCCAATGAGGGTTCTAGCAGCACTGGCCACCCCCTTCATTAGAGTCCTCTATGTTTGATTGTCAAACTTCTATGTAGACTTTTGATCAGAGTTATAAAAACCTATAGATACTAGAGTCATATCAGATAATTTCACCTCAGCACATTACATGCTGCACACACAAATGCATTTTACATTTGCCTTCAGATACACCTGAACATGGATTTCCTCACAACTAAGCCTTCTTAGACACAGTATATATACTGTGAATACACAGTATGCATACATATATATGACATAAACACATACATACTCACATATAGGCTGTCACTGCTGCTGCAAACTTGTATATATTACAGTATTTGTAAAAAATGGTCCCGTTTGCTTGGCGTATTTTTTGGTAACTTTATTTATCATGGTCAGCTAGCTACATTCTTATTTGATATTGCCTTTCCTATCACCAAAAATAACAACTGCCTATAATATATTAATTGGTCTTTTGTTCTCCACCTACTACCCCACCTCTGGTGGTAACCAATTGCAAAACTAATGCATATGCAGGATTTGATCTCCTCTGATTTCACAAGTAGGAAGGAGAATCGGTTCAAGACTGGTTCTTATTAAACGTATGTAGGGCTTACCTCCACTTTCCAATAATCTTTACCAGTTCTGACACCATTACTCACACCGCACTTGCTTTGTTTCTGCTGGGTACTAGAGCTGACTGCAGTGGCCACATAGAATTTCCAGACCATACTCATAGGGTTTAGTAATTACATTAGTGTGTATGATCTCAAATCAGAAGAACACGGAACACCATTCTTTTGGTCAGGAGCATCACTACTTAGTTGTGATCCCATCCAGCTATTTGGTTCATATAACAAAGACTGTGGCTAGAAGAGCCACATCAAATATCTCACTGCATCACATGAAGGAATGTTGCTTTCTCTGTGTATATCTACTCTTAACTGTTTTATAATAATGATAAGAATATATAAAATTTATGCTTTTGTGATGGACTTTTTAAATCCAGCATAATAGCTTCCAGATTAATGTTCATAGGCCCTTCATTATTCTTTATAATTGTATCATACACCTCTTTTGTTTCACATGATGCCATTTTAATTTTTAATTTTAATTTTAATTCCTTTGGTAGGTATACTGGGGGACCTACATAATGTCTTCTGTAATTTCCTCTTCTCTCCCTCCACAATTAACACACATGAGGGATATTAGTAGACTGAAAGTAGCTGAAACAGTCCATAAGGATGGTACAGTTTGCCCCAACAGGACTGTCTGTCCCCATGACTATGTGCTTTGTTTGATCTCCTCAACTATTCTTCCTCCAGCTCCACTGTCTCTGTAGAAGTAGATAAAATATTTTCATTTTCCATAAGAGCTGTGATATGAATAAATACTATTTTATCTTACTTTTGTTTTTTGGGCATCACTGCTCTCTGGTGGTGGGAGTAGGAGGCCCAGCCCCACTGCTGGAATTGAACCTCCATCCCAATGGGCCGCACTCCCGTGCACAACCACTACATCACCAGGGCTCAGCCCTGTTTTATCTTACTTTTATTAGAAAAAAATATCTAGTTTTTCATATCCATCATTACTTTTTTACTTTTTTAAAATCATTTTATAGGGATCTCATATAACTCTTACTACAATCCATACACCCATCCATTGCATGTCAAACACATGTGTACATCTGTTGCCCTCATCATTCTCAAAACATTTGCTTTCTACTTAAGACCTTGGTACGAGTTCCTCAATTTTTCCCTCCCTCCTCACTCCCCCCAGCCTCAGAAATCCTTGAAAATTGATAAAATATTATTATTTTGTAGTATCTTACACTGTCTGATGTCTCCGTTCACCCACTTCCCTGCTGTCTATCTTCCAGGGAGGAGGTTATATGTAAATCTTTGTAATGAGTCCTCCTTTCTATCCCACCTTGCCTCCAGCCTAGGTATCACCACTCTCACCACTGGTGCTGAAGGGGTCATCTGTCCTGGATTCCATGTGTTTCCCATTCCTATCTCTACCTGTGTACATCCTCTGGTCTAGCCGAATTTGCATGGTAGAATTTGGATCATGATAGTGAAAGAGGAGAAGGGGCAAACGCATGGAAGAACCAGGGGAAAGTTGAATCTTTCATCATTGCTACACTGTAGCCTGACTTGCTCATCTCTTTTCTGGAACCCTTCTGTAAGGGGATTTTCTGTAGTTTTTTAAATGTGAAAAATCAAAGTTCTAGATACTGAATATCTTTTGGCAGAATGATTTAAAAGTCTTATTTATTTCATCAGAATGCTTGTAATCACTTTTCCAATGATACAAATCAGAGAAAGAAAAAGTAAGCAAAAACATAGTCCCTCAGGTGGTTCATCTTCATTCAACCCCATTGGGCTTAATTAAGGGCAATGCAACTGAGAAGAATTACTGAAATCCAAATGGAGGCTGAGCCTGACAGTGGAACAAGAGGAAAGTAAAAGGAAATATATGAAAGAATTAGGAGACAAAAGGCATTTATAGAGTCCTAAATACAGGCATGTACATATGTAAATAATTTATGTATGATGATGGGGAAATAGATCTATGTGCATATATTTATAGGTTTAATATTAAGGTAGTAGATGGACACCTGGTCTCTATTCAAGTACACCCTCAATGCAAGAACACTTTATTCTAATAAACTGGCACTCTGTGATGCTCACCTTCCTGACATGATCACTGAAGACAAAGCGGGTGCAGAAGCAAATGTGGTGAAGAAAGCTGATGGTGCACGGCTATCAAAAATATAGTATCGTAAAGACTTGAAAATAAATAAGTGACCATCCAGCTCAGAAGCTACAAAGTCCACATGGAAGAAACACACCTGCCTGTGTGACCATGAGGTGTCATTAGTATCAGGCATCAAAGAACAAAATATCATATCATTGTAATGAGAGGGGGGTGTGGAGTGGAGACCCAAAGGCCATCTGTAGGCAACTGGACATCCCCTAACAGAAGGATTATGAATATGAGATGAGCCAGTCAGGCTGCAGTGTAGCACTGATGAAACAAACAACCTTCATCTAGTTCTTTAATGCTTCCTCCCCGCCCCCTCTATCATGAATGCAATTCTACCTTACAAATCCAGGTAGATCAGAGGATCTAACCTGGTACAGATAATAATTGAAAACCAAGGGAACTCAGGAGAGATGAACCCCCTCAGAACCAATAATAACTGTAGCAATACCATGATGGGGAGGGGAAAGTGAGGTAGAAAAGGGGAACAGATCACAAGGATCTACATATAACCCCCTCCCTGTGGAACGAACAACAGAAAAGTGGGTAGAGGGAGTCATCGGACAACATAAGACATGACAAAATAATAATAATCTATCAATTATCAAGGGTTCATGAGGAAGAGGGACTGAAGAGGGGGAAATGAGATGCTGATACCAAGGACACAAGTAGAAAGAAAATATCTTGAGAATAATGATGGTAACAAATGTATAAATGTGCTTGACCAATGGATATAGGTGTGCAATGTGATAAGAGTTTTATGAGCCCTCAATAAAATGATTAAAAAAGACCAAAACTTTGGGAACTCCCTGAGAGGAAATTGCCCTTATAGACACCAAAGCCAGCCTCTAGGCTGGGGATAGGAAGGATGTGGAGCATGTACACTCTGCACTACAAGTCAGTGGTATTAGCTCTTTGTCTGCCTCCTTCTGGAGAGGCCTCCATGGTCAGCACCAGCTCATGGGGACTGACTCCCAGCCTGGCCTGGCAAGGGCTCTACCCGGGTCTCAATATATACATGGTTATGAGACAAAGGCTCTCATTGTCTAAGGAAAATGGTGGTATTCATCCTCAGATGTATCAGGTAAAAAGTATCTGGTTTTGTAGTTGTTCAGTATTATTGTCTGCAACACAGGATGACATTTTATTTAAATGAAGAGTCTTCTCCTGATACAGTGACATAAAAGCTTGAAAAAAAGGATTATCACCCTGCTTCTCTTGTGTATAAAGGACATGTGAAGATACAAAATGGTGGTATGATTCAAAGTTATATTAACAGGCTACATTCCCAAAATACATCGGGGCTAAACTTTATTATTAAAACATCTTTATTTTTTCTTTAATACGGATTTACAGCAAAATGTCCTTATTAATGTATCCCAAAGGTGAGCTCCTGAGTGTGTGTGTGTGTGTGTGTGTGTGTGTGTGCCTTCTTGGTTTGTTGCTAACTCAAGACTTCTGAAATGTTTGCTTCCTTATTGCCAAGGTCTAGGAATGCTGATAATGTTTTTTTATATTTTCCACAAGGTTTTCAGTGGCTAATTCTTCTGAAGTAGATAGTTCATTCCACTGTTGAGCTCTTATTACCAGAAAAAAGGGAAGGTCATCCTCTCCTGCAAAGGTTGAAAGTCTCAGAAATCAAAGGGGCAGTCCTACTCTGCCCCATAGGGCCACCAGGAAACAGAATTCACATGATGATGGGGAGAGGGGGTGTAGTAGAAGCATACTATTTTTCTCTAATTCTCCTTTTCTATCTTTTGCACACTTTCCAAATAATTCCATTAAGGTTTCAAGAGCTTTATTTTTTTTCTGATCTTAGCTTCTCTCAAGAGTTGTCCTAAAGGAATTTTTTAAATGTGAGATAACCCAAAGTTTGGATTTCTGTTCATCGACAAGAATTCTTTTAATCATATATTGAAATTCACTAACAGAATTGAACCTCCAAACACATTTATACCAAGAGACTTTAAAGAAACATTGAACACTTTAAGTAAGTGGGATGGGGGTGGAGGAGTTCACAAATTGCAAACAATATGAACAGTGCAGGAAACAACACAAATAAAGAGCAAATTTAAATTTTACTCTTTATTCAGCCAAATATATTCCAATTCTGTTCTCCATGGTTGCTGGTAAAACCCCAAGACCATTTTGGGGGCCTTTATTTTCACCTAACTTTCTGTTTCTATGCACTTCTGTCCGTGTGTTCAAATTCTGCACCCAGCTGCACAAACCACTGGTTGTTTGCTTTCAGCACACATGGTTTGCCCACAATGATGACAGAAATTTCTATTTCTTACATGAGGTACCAAGTTTGTGAGACTACCAAAGGCCAATTATTGGAAATAACTTAGCCAAACTGCCCCCCCTGCCACCCGCCACCCCATAAAATTTCCTGTTTCCTTCACCAAAATTCTCGAGCCATCCAACTTGGTTCATCAACAAAAGATAAAAAAAAAATAAACAGACAAACAAAACACCTCAAGCACAAACAATTCACATTAAAAAAATGTACATGTGCACACCAAATCCCATTCACACACAAGATCCCCTTCTTTGGAATCTAAAAGAGCAGTCAACATAATCTTCTGAGCCTCTGCATTCTTAGCCCTGGATTTAACTGTCCAGCAGACCAATTATAAAGTCAGTGTTTTGATTGGAACCTGTTTTGAAAACACCCTACTTAGACTAAGGCAAATTTACTGAGGTTGTTTTCAGCTATCCTCAGATCTCAGAGACATGCTTAAACACATGCAGTTTGGAATAATCCTTGGGTATATATGAGCTGAAACTCTTATGGCAATACTTATTGACTTACTCTCATATTATTTTTATACATAGAGGCTGTTATTTTTGTACATTAATTTTTCGTGCAATAGTATAACTGAACTAATTTAGTCAATGGGACTGTATCAATACTTATGGTATTGATATAAAAAGCAGACTACGATATAAAAAGCAGATTATGGTAAGATATAAAAAGCAGATTATGCCCATAATGATAAGTGTATCATTCCCCAAAATTATGTCTCTTTTCTTTTTTCTTGCCTAATACTTCTATGTTGACAATTTATCTTCTATTCCTATACTGCAAAGCATTAGTAGGCTTAGTGAACATTGTTCTAACATTCATGACTCTGCAGTGTTTTCACATTCAGCATGAAGTGAATATTAAATTGATAGTTCATTGACCATGTTCTCACTGTAACTCTCTACCATCAATTTGCTTCTGACTCGTGGTATAATCCTATTGTATCAACTTCTTAATCATTAATGGGTGTGACTTTTTATGAAATAAATTTTTAACATTGATAGTTAAGCTTATATTATTTTTTAAAAATATTCCACTATCTGTGTACTGAAGCATATTAGTAGGCATCCTAGTATGTAACCATCCTACATTCTTAGTAAAACCTCTATCCTGACAAGATATTTGAACATGCACATATACATCAATATTCAAAATTGCATTACCGGGTGCCTTCATTTTTGCTGTTGTTTTGTGGTTTAGATGTCTTATTATTGTCGTTTATTTGTTCTTTGAACATCTTACTATAATTGGGGTGACAGTTTATACAGAACATTAGTCTCCCATTCAATAATTTATACACTTGTTGCTTCGGGATGTTAGTTGAAACCATGTAAACAGTATCATTCTTCTTTCTTCCCTGAGTTACCAAATTCTATTGCTCATCTTTCTTGGTATTTTTTGCAGTGTGCATATTGATTTGGGGTAAAATGGTTGGTGGTGGTGAGGAACAAATTATTCACTAAAATGAGATTTGGGGAGTATATCCATTTCCAAGTTTGAAAAGTATCTAAAGGCCATAGTTTTTGGGCCTCTGGCAGTCTCTGTTAGATCAGTAAGTCGAATGTTCTACAATTTTGAATTTTGTTCTACAGCTTCCTCCACTCGGTCCAGGACTTAGTATTGTGTTCATAGGCAGAATAATTAATAGCAGCAACCAGAAACTAGTTCTCTGGTCTCAAGTTTGTGGCAGCTGTAGCTCATGTGATCCATTAAATTTTTTGACTAATTGCTTCCTTGAGTTTTTTATGTTCTTCAATCTTCCTTGTTTTGGATTGAAAAAGACTATTAGCTGTGTCTTACAATACAACTTAATAAGGTCTCCAGGGCTACTCTGAAAAGTAGGCTGCAAAATACAATCTTTATGGATGACCTATGTTATGCCCACTGACCAAATATCCTGCGAGAATGTGATTTAGGCCCTGGATGTAGCTCCTCAAGGCATCTGGCTAAGGCTATGGAGTCTGCATAATTCTATCTTGTGTGCATAGTACTATATGTCAGGATATACTTGGGGAATTTGTTTTGTTTTATATAAATCATATTATTGGGGCACTGCCAGTTCTTATAACAATCTATACATCATTTGTATCAAGAACATTTGCGCAGACATTGCTATCATCATGTTCACGGCATTGGCGTTCTACTTGATCCCTTGGGATCAACTTCTCTTTCTGAGCGTTGATGCCATAGATTCAGTTCCGACTCACAGTGAGCTGACTTAGAACAAAACGCCGCCCACCCCAGAACCATTCTGAACAGTCTTCTTATGTTTGAGCCCATTAGTAAGCCATGGTGTCACTCTGTCTCATTAAGGACTTTCTTCTTTTTTGCTGCCAACCCGCTTTCGGGGCCATGATGTCCTTCTACAAGTGACTGGACTCTTAGGATAACATAGCCTATCCTAGCATCGTGGCAGCACTGCTTCTAAGGCAGATATCTTGGCTCTTTGAGCAGTCTGTGGCATTTTCAATATTCATCACTAGCACCATAGATCATATATATATTGATGCTTTTGTTGTTTAATCTTTCTTATTTGGTGCCTCACTTTCATATGCAGAAGGGTGATTGAAAATACCATGGTTCAGGTCTGGTCCACCTGAGTCCTTGACACAACATCTTTGCTTTTCACCGCTTTAAGGAGGTCTTTTGCACAAGATTTACTTAATGCAATGCCTCCTTTGTTAACTTTGTTGCTGCTTCCATAAGCATTGACTGCTGAGCTAAGAAAGATGAAATCCTTGACACTTTCAGACTTTTCTCCACTCATCATGATATTACCTTTTGGTATAGTTGCAAGAATTTTTTACATTGAATTATAATTCATGCTGAAATTTGAAATCTTTGATATTCGTCAGCAAGCGCTTTAAATCTTCCTCACTTTTAGCAAACAAGGTTGTGTTATCTGCCTATGCCAGGTTGCTAATAAGGCTTCCTCTAAACCTGATGCCACATTCTTCTTCATATAATCCAGATTCCTATCTTAAAGAATGAAAATGTATGTTGAGAAAAGACAACTGTGAAACACAGCTTTCCTGATTTTAAATCACTTAGTACTTCCTTCTTCTGTTTCTTCAACTACTTCTTGAAGCATTCTGGGATTTCCATTCTTCTCAAGGCTATCCATACTCTGTTAATAATCACATAGTCAAATGTATTTGCATACTCAATGAAACATGAGTAAATAACTTTTTGATAATATCTGCCTTCAGACAAAGTCCATCTAATGCCAGAAATCATATCTCTTGTTCCAAGTAATCCATCTTGAACTGATGGCAACTATCTGTCAGTGTACACGTACAAGTATTGTTGAGTAATCTTCAGAAAAAATTTACTAGCATGTGATATCAGTGACATTGTTCTACAATTTGCACATTCTGTTAGGTCATTTTTCTTTGACATGCATAGAAATTTACTAGCGGCCATCCAGCTCAAAAGAAACAAAGCCCACATGGAAGAAACACACCAGCTTATGGAACCAAGAGATGCCAAAGGGATTGATTATCAGGTTTCGAAAACTAATAATCTTAACATTATAAGTTTACTTTCCTGATATGATCATTGACAACAAATACGTGCATAAGCAAATATGGTGAAGAAAGCTGATGGTGCCTGGCTATCAAAAGATGTGTGTCTGGGGTCTTAAAGGCTTGAAGGTAAACAAGTAGCCATCTAGCTAAAAAGCAAACCCACATGCAAGAAGCACAACAGCCTGTGTGACCACGAGGTGTCAAAGGGATCTGGTATCAAGCATCAAAGACCTTAAAATTATGTCATTATGAATGAGGGGAAGTTCAAATTGGGGATCGAAAGCCTAGCAATAAGTGAAGCAACATCCTCTTACAGAGGGGTTCCAGTGAGGAGATGAACCAGTCTAGGTACAGTGTAGTAGCAATGAAATGTGCAACTTTATTCTGGTTCTCAAATGCTTCCTCCCACCAACTATTATTATACCAATTCTGCCAGACAGATTCGGCTAGACCAGGGGATGCACATTGGAGTCAGAAACATGGGAATTTGGGATAGATAATCCCTTGAGACTATTGGGGAGTGGTGACACTGGGAGGGTGGAGGAATGGTGAAGTAGAAAGGGTGATCTAATTTCTGGGATCTACATGTGACCTCCTCTCTGGGGTGCAGACAACGGTGGTTGGAGGGTGAGTGAAGTGATACATTAGACAGTGTACTATATGAAGAGGTAATAGCAATTTGTAAATTATTGAGAGTTCATGGGGAAGGAGAAGGGGGAAGGGGAAATATGGGGAGTTGGAATTTAAAAAATAAAAAAAAACTAGAGAAAATAGGGAAAGTGGAGCTTATGCCGGGGGAGGGGGATGTTCAAGTAGAAAAGGTTTGTGGATGAATGTGGCAACATGTGTACAAGTTTGCTTAATACAAACAATGTATTGAATGCTATAAGAGCTGTAAGAGCCCCCAATAAAATATATATTTTAAAAAATAAAAAACATTAATCGTTAAAAAGAAACAAACAAAATCTACTAGCATGTGATATCAGTAACATTGTTCTACAATTTGCACATTCTGTTAGGTCATTTTTCTTTGGCATGCATAGCAATATGGATCTCTCCAGCCAATTGACCAACTAGCTTTCTTTCATACTTCCTGGAATAAATGAGTGAACACTTCCAGTGTTTGGTCAGCTAGTTAAAATATTTCAGTTGGTATTCCATCAATTCCTGGAGCCTTGTTTTTTGACTAATACTTTCACTGCAGCTTGGAGTTCTTTTCATAGTATTGGTCTTTGCTTATATGCTTCTTCTTGAAATAGTGGAATGTTCACTAGTCCTCTTTGATACAGTGACTCTGTGTATGCTTTCCATCTAATTTTGATGCTTCCTGCATCATTCAATATTGTGCCCATACAATCTTTCAATATTGAATTCTGAGACTCATATTTTTCCTTGAGTTCTTTCAGTTTAAGATATGCTGCACACATTCTTCCTTTGGGCTTTCTAACTCTAAGATTTTGCATATTTCATTATAATATTTGACTTTGCCTTCTAGAATTGATCTTTGACATTTTAGTCTAGCTCTTTGACTTATCATTTCTTTCATTTGCTTTAGCTCCTCCATAGTTAAGAGGAAATTTCAGAGTCTTTTCTAATATCTACTTGGATGTTCTTTCTTTACTGTATGAGATAGTTATGTTTTATTGTGCCAACCTGGCCAATAAACACATGTGAGATTAATTGAAGGGCAGAGAGTAAATACCTTGGTGAGCCTCACCTTTCTGGTTTTCTGGTCTCTTGCTCTTTGAGAATTGGATTAGCGTGCAGCAGCCCTGGCTAGTTCTCTGCCTCAGCTGCCAAGGTTCATTTAAAGTTGAGACATCTCTGAAGAAAAGCCACAAGGACCTACCCTAATGCAGCCCTGGATGCTGGAGTAGTTGTGTGGAGACCCATGCCAGTATCAGATGCTTACACTTCCACTGGACTTTCTACCCACTGGTCTGTGATCATCCTGCATTTGGTCTCATTGCATGTGGTTTATGAATTTGAGGAGGATTTTGTAGATCGATGTTGAACATAAAGGCTAATGTTGGTCCTATGGGCTTGGACTGGGCAGGGTTGGAATGCTTTTTGAATGTGCACTTACCCTCTACATAAAACTGTCTCTTATAAATACATCAGTTTCTGTGAATTTGTTTCCCTAGTCTACCCAGACCAGCGCATTGTACTTGACAATAGTTCTTGAAATGTCCTTTCTGATAGTGAATGTGATGTCATTTTTCTTGGTCATTCCCAGCATAATAAAGCACATGATTTTTCGGTTTCAAACTTACCAGCAGAAATCCATTGCAGCTCAGTAACACTAAGAATATTTATCTGTATGTGTTCCATTTCTTTTTTAGTATCATCCAATGTGTATAAATTCACATGTTGTACATGCCAGATTCCAAATGTAAAATGATGTTTGCAGCTGTTTCTTCTCATTTTATGTAGTACCCCATCCTCAAATGAAGGTCCCTAAGACTGCAATCTTGACTCCATCTGTTTGATTATCATCAATTCTACTTTGAGAAGACAGCACTCCCTTAGTCATATTTTCAGTGGCATTTGAATTGAGCTAGAGCATCTTCTGGTAGAATCTCTGATGATATTCTACTTCGCTCCATTAGATTTTCCAGTGGCTGACAAGTTTTGATACTAACCATACAGTTTTCAAAGGATATTTTTGTGTCACATACAAAAATATGTATGTAGAAATATCTTCTTCAAAACCTATATGTACATAAGTATGCACTCCCATGTGTTATCCTATGCCAGTTCAGCTAGCATAATTACCTATGTAACCACCTGCAAGTATTATTTGCTATTGCCCTTATTTCAGGATTGTATACATACGTGATGGATTTACTATTGCTTTTTCTTCTTTGTTATCTCCCATTGGTTTCTTAGCATTGGTCATGTCTCACTGACATCCCCCTAAAGACTTGCCTTTCACCTAAGATGGTGGTTCTCAACCTTTCTAATGCCAGGGACCGTTAATACAGTTCCTCAGATTGTGGTGACCCCAAACCATAGTATTATTTTTGTTGATACTTCATAACAATAATTGTGCTATAGTTGTGTATATGGAAACCCCCGTGAAAGGGTCATTCAACCCCTAAAGGGCTTGCAACCCCCTGGTTAAAAACCGCTAGTGAGGTAACATGTGTCTACTATCTTGTTAGTGATTTTTCCCTTTTCCTCATTCTCTGCCTGATAATATTAAAAGAATATTTATTTATGTGTGTAAGCTTTTTCTTGTCTTTTTATGAAAGGGGTTTTATGGTTGACTTATTTGATGCAGCATAATATCCAGGTCTATCCATGTTGTAAGATGCTTTGTGGACCCACCATAATTCTTTATTGCTGTGGAGTAGTCTGTTATATATATGTACCATAGCTTCCTTATACATTCATCTGTTAAGGGACACAGGGTGTTTCCATCTTTTTGCCACAGTGAACAGTTTCAGGATATACATGAGTGTCCATGTATCCACTTGGTTCTTGGTTTTTGTTTTCTTTAAGATATATACATAGTGATGAGAATGCTGAATAATTGGGCTACCAACCACAAGGTTGGTGGAGAATGATAAGGCTGTTTGTTCCCATAGAGACTTATAGTTTTAGAAATGCTACATAGTCTCATTATGATAGATAACTTATGGCATACATTAGGACTTTATACTTGCTCAGTCTTAGTGTTTATATTTCGGTTTTGGATCCATTTTAAGTTAGTATATGTATAGAGTTTGGATTGTGGATGCTGTTTTATTTATCTGGAAATGGACATTCAGTTTTGCCAACAGTGTTGTTAAAGAAATAATCTCTGGATTCTGGCACTTTGTCTATAGGTGAATAAATTTGCCTCCAGGTCCACAATTCCATTTTCTTGACCTATGTGTCTATTATTGAACCAGTGTCAGATTATTTTGACTACCACAGTTACATAGCAGATCTGGGATCATAAATTGTGATATTCCCTACTATATTATTTTCCTTCAGTAATGGTTTTGCTTATACTCATTCCTTATAAATTTGGTGATTAGATCTTTTATTCTTAAAAAAAATTACCGAATGCCAATGAGGGTGGAACATGATGGTGGGACGGGAGGGAGATGGAAGGAAATAGAGGAAAGGGAGCAGGTATCAAGTAAGCATCAAAGAATGAGAACCACATCATCACGAATGAGGAGGAGAGCAGGGTAGGGACCTAAGGCCCACTGGTGGGTAATTGGTCGCTCCTTTACAGGGGAGGCAGGGAGAGGAGACCGACCAGTCAAGGTGCAGCCAGGCAGTGATGATGCATACAAGTTTCCTCTAGTTCCTGAAGCCTTCCTCCCCTCCAATCATCATGCTCCCAACTCTACTTTACAAATCCAGATGGACTGGAGAAGGTACACTAGTAGAGAGGGGATCTGGAGATATGGGGAAACCAGGATGGATAAGCCCCTTTGGACCAGTGGTGAGATTGGAACTAGTGGTTGGGTGGAGAGAAGGTGGGGTAGAGAAACAGAACCAACTGCAAAGATCTACACATAACCTCCTATCTGGAAGACGGGCAACAAAGGAGTGGGTTGAGGGAGATGTCGGGCAGTGTAAGATATGACAGAACAATAATAATTTATAAAGTATTGAAGGTTGATGGGGAAGGGAGAGCAGGGGAAGAGGGGAAAGGATGGAAAAGCTGATACCAGGGGCTCAAGAGAAAAGGCAGATGTTTGGAGAATGATGACATTAGCAGACGTGCGAAGGTGCTTGGCACAGTATGTTTATTTATGTATTGTGAAAAACAATGTATGCGCTCCTAATAAAGTGATTTTTAATTAAAAAAATTGTTGATAGAATCTGGTTTTATATTGCATTGCAGCCATACATTACTTTGGGTAGTGTTGACACTTTCACACTGCTAAGTCTTTCTATCCATGTTCTTCCAATTATGTAGGGTTTTGTTTTGGTTGGTTTGGTTTCTTATAGTAAGTTTGAAGTTTTCTTTGTAAAGGTCATTAAATCCTTCATTAATATATTTCTAAATATTTCATCTTTTCTTTAGGTAATGTAATTATATATTTGTCCTTACTTTTTTCTGAGTTCATTTTGTAAGTGTAAAGGAGTTTCTGACTGTTGTTTCCATATTAATATTACACTCTAGTATTCTGTCAAACACTCCATCAGTTCCAGTAGCTTTCTTGTAGAATCTCTGATCATCCCAATTGAAAATAGGGATCATTTTACTTCCTCCTTACCTTCTTTTTATTCCCCCTTCTTCTTTTATTGCTCAGGATGGGATTTCTAATGCAATATTGAATAAGAGTGGTGATAAATGGCATCCTGTCTGGCTCCCTTTCTCAAAGGGAATGTTTCAATTCTCTTCTCAAAGTAATATTGGGCATTGGTTTTGTGTATTTTCTCTTAGATAGAAGAATTTATTTTCTATTCCAATTTTGCTGAGAATTTTTATCAAATGCCTTTTTTTGCATCTATTTACAATGATCATGTGCTTATCATCTCACTTTTTATATTTCATATCAACAGTAAGTCTATGATTCTACATTCAGAAGTATTCAGAATTATTTTCTAAATTTTCCTACTTTTACAAAATACATAAAAGACCAGTAAATATTCAAATACTTTCAAATGCTGTTTAATGAATAGGTACAGTGGCAATAAAATAAAGAAACTCCTCATTGTCCTCCTATTATGATGAAACATAAATTTAGACAAAGTAGATACTGCAGCCGTATGTATGTGTGTGTTTATGAGATTTTTCTGATACAAAATTTTGTTATTTTCTGATATTAAAAGAAAAAAATGGAGATAAGGGAAGAAGATGGCATCCAGTTAGATTTGCTCACCTGGGGTGCCTGCCTCCAGACCAGAAAACTGGGAGGTAAGGTGAAGGAGACAGGGAGTCCTAAAATTAGAGTCAGGGTATTGGGGTCTGTTCTGAAGTCCACTTTTTAAAATTTTCAGTAACAAAACCAACTGAGAACGCCTGAAGATGCTCTAGGTTTGTTGGGGTGGGCTTGTGAGCGCCACACAGAGCAGTTACCAGCACTCTAGTCTGGCAGCAGGTAGTGGCTTCCCCAGGCTGATGTCCTAAAGGGGTCATAACCCCAGACTTGAGAAGAACCTCTGAAAACTCATCATAGAACCCCACCTCAGAGCTCCCCATGCCGTTAGCCTTGTGCTCGGAGCCTGGAAGTTGGAGTTGGCACAGGCAGCTATAGATTTGGAGCAATCGAGAAGACATCGGGAAATTAACCTGAGTCAGATTGCAGTGTGGCAGAGCACAAGCGGGTAGCCATAGCCCATCAGTCCAATTCAGTTCCTGTGTGGTGAGAAGAAAACAAGCACTCTGATAAGCTAGCTCTCCTCCTCTGGAGGACAGTGTGGCAGACTCCAAATCAGGACTCTCCATAAACCCCAAATAAAAAAAAAGAACATATTTTTCAGTAAAAACTGCAAATCCCAGGCTCATTGTTTAACTCTAAGACAAACCGGCAGAACGGGTCTTTTAACATACATTAGGATAACAAGCTAGCCAATGCTAAGGAATGCCAGAGGTACCAAGAGAGCCCAGAGACTTTCAGTACACAAAGCAGGAGTCCTCCAACTGTGGTCCAAGGGCCACATGTGGCCCTCCAAGGGCACATTTATCCGGTCTGCCAGGTGTTTTTGCCATTGTTGCTGTCCTGCAGATAGCCTGTTCATCCTGTGCCAGCAGTGAATTTGTTCATAGTTTTTGTTTCTTTGTTTTAACCATAGTCCTGCTCTCCAATGGTCTGAAGGTCAGTGAACTGACCCTCTGTTTAAAAAATTTGAGGACCCCTCTTCTGAAGCAAGTGTCAGTTTCAGGATATCTCACTGAGCTCACACACAGAGCCCAGAGCCAAGGGACCCATGTAATTTAATTCAATTCAAGTTGGCCACAGGTGGGAGTGGGGTGGCTTTGAGCTATGGAGTCATCTGCAGTCTTGGCACAAGCCAGGGCAGCTCTACAAGACAAATGGGGGGAGCTCCTGCCTGCCTTCAGTGGTCCTACACATAGGTAGGTGTGAGTGAGGGACCCCTTGTCTGTCCTGCGGCCTGACATGTGGCTGAGGGAACTTCCGCTCTCCCACTGCACAGCTGCATGCAGCACAAAGCAGCTACCTGGTCCCCGCTGTGATCTTGCTTTTGAGGGCAATTCCACCCAGCATCCGTGGGAATCCTACACTAAGTGGGCATGCCGCTCTGCTACCTTGAGGCAGGCTTGGAAGTCTTCCTGCCCTGCGGTCTCCTTACTTCCTCTTCATTTTCTTTTCTTTTAATCTCTCTCCCTTCTATTTTTCCCACTGTATTCAATCTTAGTTGGCCCAGTTCATTTGGACCTTTTGTTTGCAACTTTTTTCTTTCCTATTGCTTTATGTTTCCTCTTTGCTCCCTCACTTTGCTTCCACTCACCATTGCTGGCTTCCTTCTGAGTTACGACCTTCCACCTAGGGCAACTCTGCCTAAAGAACATGGAGAACCACAGCCTGTCCTCTGTGGGGTCACTGCACCACACAAGGCAGCGGAGACAGACCTCTACAGCACTCCACACTGTTGACAACTGTCCATCTGGCCTCTACAGTGATCTTGTCAACTAGGGCAATTCCACCCAGCACCAGTGGGACACTATACCAAAAGGCACACCAACCTGCCAGCTTGGAACAGGGGTTAAACCCCTCTGGCCACACATAAAGGTGATCAGGGATCAGCAATCTCTTTACTCTCTTTGTTTCTTCTCTCTTTTTCCATCACAGTCAGTTTTAGAGAGCACAGTTGTACTTTACACACAGCTGAGGAAATCGCACCTGCCCTCCACTACACCCCAAGTGACTGTGGGATTTCCCCTACACAGACTTCAGCATATGGGAAAAGCAGTCAAAAAAGACTCAGAGAACCTGAAGAAAACCTGAGAACCATGTCTGAAGCTAGGAAAAGAAATACTATTAGAATAATTGGACTCCCAGTGCAAAGCAGAACAAAGAATTCAACAGCAAAAATACGAGGGAATTCTTAGGGGAAAAACCTCCCCAGTTTAATAAATGAAAATCAGGCAACCTTTCAAGACGCCAAAAGAACACCAGTCAAACTGAATTCCAAGAAAAAGTCACTCAAACACATAATAGTTAAATTATCCAACTATGAGGAAAAGGAGAAAAGCGCAGCTAGGGAAAAATAAATAGTAACATAGAAAAGTAAAGAATTAAGAACATGCTCAGATCTATGACTGGACACAATGTAGAAGAGTAGGAAGTAGAGTAACATATTCAAAAAACAAAAGGGAAATAACCTAGACCCAATAATTCTATATCCAGACAAATTGTCTTTTAAATTAGAGGGAGAAGCAAGCATCTTCCCACACAAGGAAAAACTCAAAGAATATATAAAAAGAAACCTAGCCCTACACCTATCTTTGCTGATCAAATATGGACAGAAAGTCAACACTCAGCAAGCTCAAGCAAAGGACTGTCCCATAGAACAACTGCACACAGAGGAGACAAAGAGAAGACAGCCTCTGAGATAAAAGTGAGTTTTTACCTCCCCATATAAAACTGGTAATCAGTTTTTCCAATTCTTTGAAGAAGGATGATGGTATTCATATTGGGATAGTATTAAACATATAGAGTGCTTTGAATAGAACTGACATTTTATATAGAATCTTCCAATCCAGAAATATGTGATATTCTATTGGTCAGTATATTGTTAGGGAGTTTTGCATCAATGTTCATTAGGGATATTGGTCTGTAGTTCTCAATTCTTGTGAGATGCTGACCCGCTTTAGGTATCAGAGTCATACCAGCTTTACAGAAAGAGTTTTGGAGCTTTCCATCTTTTTTATGTTCTGGAAGAGCTTGTGTAGAAATAGTGTCAGTTTTCCCTGAATATTTGGTAGAATTTTCCTGTGAAGTCAACTGGCCTGAGAATTTTTGGTTGTTGTGGGTGATCCCTTGATAAACTCGTATATTTCTTCTATTGCTATGGATCTATTGAGGGTCTTGACATGCATCTGGGATAGTCCAGGAGGGATTGTTTTTCCAAGTATTTGTCCATGTCTACCAATTTGTTGAATCCATTATAGTACAGGTCTCTATAGTACTGTGTAGTAATCCTTTTGATGTCATTAGGAACTGTTGTAATGTCCACTCATCTCTCATTCTTGTTATTGAAATTTGTAATATATGAAAGAAGACAATGCAACACATGAAATAATAATCCATAACTTATCAAGGGCTTGTGAAGGAGAACAGTTGGGGGAAGGAGTGCGAAGAAATATGTAGCTGATAGGGGGGCCTCAATTGAAAAAAGAATACTTTGAAAATTATGATGGCAGCATATGTGCAAAAGTACTTGACACACTGGATGAATGTATGGATTGTGATAAGAGATGTAAGAACCTACAATAAAAGTATTTAATAAAATAAAAAGGAAAATATTTCAAGTTTTTGTCTTTTTCATCATTATTAAATACAGAAACTATTAAATTAATTATAAATATACACTTATTTATTTAGTTATTCCTTTTAACATGACATTTAAACTGTGAGCTTAGAGCACGTTTTATTTTCTACTTCTGTCCCTCATTCAACTTCAACAGGTTGTATTATTTCCCTTGGTATTTAGTTTTTTACTGTCAATTGACTTTTTCTACTTGCCCTTCTGGATTTTCCAGTTTATGGTGTAAATTTTATTCTTGATTGTACAAAATAGACAAACCACCACATTTAGGGTCCTCTCACCTATAGTACATGTCTGCTTGCTTCCAAACTTTTGTTTCTTCCCCACACCCTAGTTTTTTTTTTTATTTTATTGAGGACTCTTTTAGCTCTCATCACAACCCATTCATATATCCATTGTGTCACACACATCTGTATATATGTTTGCATCATCTTTTTCAAAACATTTTATTTATACTTGAGCCATTGGTCTTAGCTCCTCATTTTTTCCCCTTCCATCTCCCATGTCCCCTTGATAATTTATAAAATATTCTCTCTTTTTTCATGTCTTATACCAACCGCTGTCTCCTTTTACCCATTTTTCTGCTGTCTGTCCCCCTGGGAGAAGGGCTATATATGAAGTTGATTATTGTGACTGGTTCCCCTTTATTCCTCTCCCCCTCTCCACCCTTCCATTACTGTCCTAGTATAACTGCTGTTCTGGGTGCCCTGTGCTGCAAGCTTTTATCTATACCAGTACATGTGTTCTTCTAACTTTTCTTATATCATTTCATAATTGTCAAATTTTTGATGTTTACAATCTGTTCTGTAGTAACAACCCCCACCATTGTTGGGTATAATCTCAATTGCTAATAATATTACACTCTTTCAGTTGTATTACTACAATACTAATTCCTGAATACTACGTTCACGATATGCTACATTCCTTTGACTGTAGTTTTACTATTCATGTCTTGATTGCCTGAATATCAACAACCTTTAGGAATCTTCAAGAAAATCTCAAGATAATTATAATATCAGCACTATTTCATGTTCAAAAACTTTCATTATCTTTATCTTAGAAGATAACTGCTGCTCTGCTTTTTCCTAACTTTGAATATTGCTGTGGAGAAATCTGGTTATAATCCTTAGAATCAGAAGATAAAGAATTTTTTACAAGAGATTGCAAAAACAAAAGAGATTGCAAGAACAAAATTGACATTTTTGGAAATAAAATAGTGGGGCTGAGCTTGTGTGGCAGCTGCAGCCACCATTGATGAAATATTCAATCTTCCAACATACTTTCACAAAAATTGGCTATATATATATATATATATATATATATATATATATATATATATATAATCTTTCAATGCCAGACAGCAAATGTTAAGCAGGGGGTCCTCAATATTATATGTTGAACATTTGAGTGTGGGGATGGGGTTGGGAATCCTTCCATTCCCTCTGGAATTCTTGTGGTTAAACAGAATGATCTCTAACTTGTGATTTCTGGCATAGTGATTTCACAAGCAGTCTTTCCTGTGCCATGGATCTGTCTTGAACAAGCTGTATCTCTGTCTTAGATACGTATTTTTTTTCTTCCATTGAAATCATTCAATGTTTCTAATATTTTTTGAGTTTATTTTCTTTCTCTTTTTTTTTGGGGGGGGGGGCATCACTGCCCTCTGGTAGTTGTGGAAGGTACCCAGCCTTGCTGCTGCTGGATTTGAACAGCCAAACCAGTGGGCCGCAGTCCCTCACTCAACCACTACGCCGCCAGTGTTCAGCCCTGAGTTTATTTTCTTCCTGATAGTGCATACTTTATTATTTTATTTTATTTTGGTGGACTAACAGATATTCTCTTCATTCACTGAAGAAGCTGTTTTATATACTTGTATCTTTATATACAAAGCACATGTATGAAAAACATGCCTTTGATGCCTACGAATTCACAGTTCTCCTGGACTAAGTGTTGGGTACCAAGCTTTGAAAAGATATCTGATGTCTCTTATAAGACTTCAGTCAGTAATAAAAAATCTTTTGTGAGATTCAGTCTAATGATATTAGCTAATGTTTGGTGGCAATGGTACTGTTGTCTTTTGACTCATTGTGACCCTGTGTATGACAGAAACACAGTCAAGTCTTGTGTAAACTTCATAGTCCTTGCTGTTGGGAACATATTTAAAGTCATGGTGTCAATCAATCACATTAGATATCTTTACAGTGGTATCGTCAAATCTAACTAATGTCAGCACTACGTGTCCAACGTCACACAAGGTATTTTAAGGAGGCTGGTTGGTGATCTGCTTGGGCTTCTAACAGCAAGGTCAACAGTCTAAACCCATGAGCTGCTCAGCAGGAGTGAGAAAAGACTGTATGTTTCTATAAAGATTTACAGTCTTCAGTCACTGGATCAGAATGGAAATCATGGTGGTAGTTTTTTTAAAAATATAATTTACAAGTTTCATGCATTTCATCCTTACCGGACAATTGGGGTTAACCCTTTCAGTAGTCACATTTTACAGAGAAGAGCCTTAGGTCTATAAAGTTTAAGAAACTTACCAAGAAATAGACAGTTATAGAGCAGTGGAGCTAGCATTTAAAATCAGCTTTTCTGACTCCAAAATCAATGTGTTTTGTCCTTCTTGTATGCATTCAGCTAGTGTGTGAGATCACAACGTTGTCAATATCCCTTTCCAAACATCTAATCTTGATGCTATTGAGAGAGGGATATTATGCTTGACCATTTGACCCACAGATGTTTTCATTCTAGCAGCATTGAACAGCACTTTAACAATGGTTGTACCAAACCAGTTGCTCTCTCTTGACAACCCATGGAAACTCCATCTATGTCACAGTCAACCTGTGTTTAAATCTTTCTTCCCAGTTGTTTCTGCTTGGACTGAAAATTCTGATGTAGCTTAGCAGATGATTAGGAGTTAACTGTTTGCATTACCCAGGGATCCCATAACAGTGTTAAGTCAGGAAAATTGGTGCATGTGTGCTCAATTTTTATGTAATGTTTTGCATGTGTTTCATTTTTAATCCATCATCTGGTAATAGTATTAATATCCCCAATAAAGTCAGAAAGGAATTCATGATCAACACACACGCATGCACCACTACACACAGAGATTTTGGGGAAAGTTACTATAAATTCCAGGTATGGACAGGGTTCTTTTTATGCTTTCGCTTGTGTACACAGAAAGTCTGTAGACAGGTCTGGTTGTTTATTTGCTTTGCATCTCACGTGTGCTCTTTGGAAACAATAATAGCATCATTATCCCATTCCTGTGTTTTTCAACTTCGGGCATGATAAAGTTGCAGTGAGTACAATTTCTTCTGGGAAAATAAAATTTCTGCCTCTTCTCCAGTAATTTGCAAAAGTGAATAAAAGCAAAACAAAATAGAGAGAGGGAAAAATTCAGGCTTCTATGAAAAGAATGCTCCAGTAAAGAAAACAAAACAATACATTGTTATCAGGCAAAAAATGCACCTGAATAAATATTTATATATTTTTTATAGCTTTCTGGTTTATGCTCTTTCAGGTACCTTGCAGGCAGTTAAGGAAACAACGGAATTTATAAATAAGGAATAAAATAAACTTCATGAAAGTCTCTGATTATGCTATTACTGAAATCCAGCTTAGCAATCATTTCCTTTATTTCCCGATGTATTTCTATAAACAATCCAAAACAAACCTGTATAATTTATAAAATGCATTTTATATAAATGAAAGTAGGAGCATGCAAAAAACTGTTAAGAAATTAATTCATATTTCCCTGCAGCATAGGAAGTATATTGGCAAACAGCATACTCTTAAGAAGAAAGACTACTATGAATTTAAAGAATTTAAGGTAAAGAGCTGTAGGTTTTTTCTGTGAACTAGGCAACCAATTAAAACTACAGATTTTAATATTCTTTTCTACCAGTGACTCTTGCATGATCTTGGAGAAATCATCTTATCCCGATATCTTTTGTGATAACATGATTAAATAAGCACAAGCCAGACTAAATGAAAAAAAAAAAGACAAAAATGAACGTACTTGATACCAACATGTGTGATTTTGTCTGAGAAAAGTCCTTATTTATTAATGGCATTTCTAAAATAATCTGCTAAAGCTATGAAGCTTTCTCACACCAATTGGAACCCCTGATGTTCATAGAATAGTGTCTAATTCCTTACTTTATCTATACATAGATGATAAAAACCATCATTTTATTATGCCTGTTTCTCTTAGTTTTTCTGGTGAAATTGTACTGAAGGGAATTTTCTAGACATCTTTAACTCCATGTAAATCTCCTGTGTGCCACCCCACAGACATCTCATACATTATGGATATTCACCTTCCAAATTTAATATACAGAAAACCAAGTGAATTGTAAATCATAAGACTGGATTATACCTTTATAAAGACTCAATCTAATATTAATTAAAGATGAGGTATAATGTTAAGCATGTTCAAAATTCACAAGAACACCTGATAATGCAATGTAATCTTGATGCTTCTTGTTGTAGAACTATCATTTCAAATAAATTCCGGTACTTATAACAAAAACATATTTTGGAAAGTAGCTGCATATGGGCACTACTTTTAAAAAAGAGAGAGAGGGAGATGCTGATGCTTCCCCGATGAGTTCACAGCAAGGTGAAAACTAATATCTATTTTTCTCAGATGTGTGAGACAAGGCCACCAGAAACTATGTTAGGGGCTAAAACTAGCCATTGTAATAAAGCATAAGACAACACTGTTATGTGCTGTCACTGTTTTCAAACATATACTATGTTTGATGGAATTTAATAATTTTTATAAGTTGAAGTTGTTTGTTCTTTGTCTAGAAATGTGATACTAGACAACAAGATTTGTGAACTTTTTAATTGGTCATTTTGGTGCACTACAGACACCGGATTTTTTGGTAGTTATAATGGATATTCAAATATAAGATGCAAAACCTATATTTATGATGGCCTCAATAGCAATGGTGCTTCTCAAATACATTTAACTCAGAAGTACATACCAGTGTTACTGCAGGCCCCTTTAATTAAAACAACACTGATTATAATCGATTAGTCACACTAACAATACCAACTTAAAGTTTTTCAAAAAAAATTAATTTGTTGTACAAAACAGGTCAAGAAATATACATAGTAAAAAACTATACCAACTTAGAGTTTTTCAAAAAAATTTAATTTATTGTACAAAACAGGTCAAGAAATGTACATAAATATACATAGAATAAATCTAAAATCCTATAAAGAAGTAATGGAAATCAGAAAGGAAGGTCACCAAGGGAGAGGCCACGAAAACAATGTTATTATAATGTTCTCTTTGGAGAATTTTTAAAACAATGAATATATTCATCTGTTGAATTTAGGTATGCTATTACCTGAAGCTATATAGTAAAAACTCTCTGCTTCTAATTCTTTGCTATTTTATATTCATATTACAATATTATGAATGATGGCATGTATGAACCAGCTTTATTCAAAGAATCCTATTGTACCCTAAATATTGCAAGAATTTCACAAATTTCTACCTAGGACAAGTTTTGTAAACTACTGTAATGTCACACTTATGTTTATAATACGCTTTAAGCATATCTACTCACTGTAGAAGCCCTGGGGAGGAAGGAAGGTAGTAGTTGCACGTAGGGTCTGTGTCTCAACCCACCTAACCATGCTGATGACTTCCCCTTGTCCTAGAGGAGCCCTGAGGGCGCAGTGGTGACATATTTGCTGCATCGGAACTGCACGGTTGTCATTTCAATGTCAGCAGCAGGTCCACAGGAGAAAGAGTGGGCTTTCACCTCCCCGAACAGTTGCAGTCTCACAAACACACTGGGGAGGCTATGAGTCAGCATAGGCAGGATGGCAGTGAGTTCCGTTTTGTTCTGTGTTTTTACTCACTATTTGATAAGCTTTAAGTTTACTATACATTTATGACACGGAAATGTGTGCGTTGAGCCACTAGGCTCTACTGAATCTGTTCCAAGTTATAGAAACCCTATATACAACAGAATGAAACAGTGTTGGATGCTGAAACACATGCACAATAGTTGCTGGACTTGAATTGATACTTGCAGTGACAATGTTAATCCATTTTTTCAGTAAAGAGCATGCACGTAGTCATATCCGACCTTCCTATCTTCCTTGTTCCCATGAAGATGGATCATGAAAGTATGTTCTTGCTCCATCCTTCTTTATGTATTTGGTTGGGCATAAATCATTCTTCTCACCCCACTCTATGTGTATGCTGGGTTCAGTCATTCATTACAATGGCCACGCTGAACTCACAAGTTTATTAGGGAAGTCAGTAGGTTACTGCAATTCAGGTTCAGTACGCAATAAGGATGCAATCATTAATTCACCACAATACCACTCCTTAGGCAGTAGCCCGGTCTCCCTGCCGTTCTCATCATCTTGATCATATGGTTCCTTGGCTTCTGCCTCCGTAAGTCGCCTGTAGCTCTGTTTCACGGTTCCATAGTCTTGGGCCAGATGAGGAGAAGGCGATCCACATTCTGGTTACTTCTACCACGTCTCTGTGCCAGTGTATGGTTAATCTGGACTGAGTAGCCTCCACCATGTCAGACTGAGATCTTGGACTTCCTCTATCAGTGCGCTTGGCTTTCTCCGTGGATCCCAGAGAGCTCTTTTACATGGAGGGATGATTTTGATAGAGGCATTTCTTTAAAAAAATTGTCTTTTGTCCAATCATACCCCCAAGGAAAATGAAGGCTTCTGTTTTAAGTTATACCCTCTAGTGGAGTCTAAATATTCCCCCTAGGAAACCAAGGTTATGATTGGTTTGCAATAAGGTCAGAACTTAACCATGCCTTAAGTGAGCTCTCTTCAAAATGACAACAGAGCCCAAAACATGGATGCTAATCCATTACAATAAGGAATTATGGTTATAAGAGCTCTATTAATTGATTACATCTTAATTATATTCAGGGTACACCACTTTTTCAGTTCTCCTCGGCTTTATCAAGTGGCTTTGGGTTGTGGTCTGTAAGATCAATACTTTGAAAGCACTAGTCTCTCTGCAGGAATAAGACAGGCTCTTATACTCCTATAGTGAGCTACGGTTTCAGGAATTCATAGGAACAGCTCTCCTCTTTCCTATGGAATCACTAGGGGTCGACATGAACTTGATAGCAGTGGGTTTTTGCTTTTTGTTTTCTTTCCAAGCATGATGCCTTTTTCCAGAGATGGGTTTCTCCTGGTAGTATCACATGAAAATATGTAAGAAGTCCCCACACCCTTAGTTCTAAGGAGTATTTGGGCTGTATTTTCTTCAAAATGGATGTTGACTCTTATAATCATCTCTGCTTAGTGCCACCTAAATTCCATGGGTTCCTCTACATTTCCCAGGGCCTTCTGGACAGATGGACTGGTGGCATGTACCTAGACCTCGCCAATAGACAATATTATGAAGTGTATGAATCACTTTGATTCAAGACATTCAGGAGCTTCAACATCTCTTTCAATTCTCCTCTCCCCTCTATCAGTGACCTTAGAATCCATCTCTTCTAAAAAGCATACATATAAAGTATAGAACCATCTCCTGGATCTTTATATGGATCATTCTATGACTGAGAAGATCATCTTTGCTAGGTCATGAGGCAAAATTCTCAGATTCGTCTGCAGTGGCAGCTAGTGTTAGTTAGCTGACTAACACAACAAAGAGCTGCACCATAATTGTTTCTGTCCTAAGTATTGTCTCAACCAACAGATGGTAAAAGTAGAAATACTACGATGTAGGAATTCAGTCTGATTTGTCTTTTAAAAGAGATCTCTGCATTCTAAAAATGGAGACATGATCATTTTTGCATTTCTAAATAAAGTGCACATAAATTTACTTGCATTTCTTGACTGTTGGAAAATTCTATTAATTTCATTTTATATAAAATTTCCTAACACATTCCTTTGAATGTTGTCAATATAAGTGGTATATGAAAATAAATACTACTTTAATCCAAGACTGCGGAGTAGTCTGGGACATTTGACCAAGATACAGGTATATGATAGAAGAAACATTTATTCTGTTTCAGCTTAAATAATAGAAAAAGAAAAGTGAGCTTATGATACTTATGAGACTGTCTCATTATTAGAGAACTGTAAGGTAATTCCCTTAAAGACTTTCCAAAAAAGTTCTAAACTGTGGTCGTATAATTGGAATAAGAATAGAACGTTATCCCAAAGAACTGTCTAGTTCACTAGAAAGTTGAAGCAAAAGGTGCTACACAGTCAAATATACCATTTTGGGAAATTACCTTGTCTTTTTGTAGGTTAAAGAATCCTAGAAATCCTATAGAAAGGTGAAAACATAGCAATGGGAAAGGCTTTAATTTGTTAAACCTAGGCTTTTGTAATAGTTTATGTTTTTGCATATCAATATCCAAGATACCTATTTTCTGTATGATACTTTTTAAAATGTTGGTGGAGCATTTCCAGAAAGATGAAATTGAAGTGGAATTAATTATGTGGATGTTAAATTATTTCTATTTACAAAGCTGTCTTATGGTTTTACACCTACTTATAAGGATAGTTGAAAGAGGCAGCTGCTGTGTTGCAATCAGGCCTCATTCGGTATCTCTGGCCATAAAGGCAAAAGTTGTCATTGATAGGAAAAATATGTGAGTATGTGTTGAAACACACATAGGATCACAAATATACTACACAGACAACATTGAAATGAGTGATTACTATGAGTTAGACACGGTGCTAGAGAATTTCATACCAATGATTTCACTTAATCAACACAACAGCTTTATGATGAAATATTAATATTTTTAATATTTGAGAGTGATGAAATCAATCCTCCAAGCCATTAAGTAATGTGTCCAAGGTTGTACGGTTAGCAAGTGTGCACAGCTTGTGTTTAAGCCAGAGCTGGGAGACATCAGTATCAATGTCTGAGCCATTATTTTATTTTGGAGTATTTTTTAAATGTGGGTCTGAGAATCCCAACTGTTTACATCTACAGAAACAGGCTACTCATTATAAAGAAGCAAACAATAACAAAAAGAAGCATGAGCACTCCAAAAAGAAATATATAAACTTCCAAGTTTCTTAAAATGAAGTTTTTCTTTTATACTCTTAAAAAGTTAGCTAGGAGCCTCTGTGGACCTCAAAGTTTGAGGTAAATTGTAGAATTATATGTTTTAAAATCTTGTCTATCACATAAGGCATGGAAGAACAAATTACTGTCTTAAAAAACTGGCTAAAAGCAAGTGACTCGTGCTCTTACCCTGGTCTAGTTACTAACTTGTCCTTATCTATGAAACACCTGCCTAAGTTTTTATACCTCCCTTTCCTCATTTTTTAAAAAAAGATTAGGAAATGAGGCTAAACTAGCTGATCTCTGAGGTCTCTTCTCACTGAAATTACTGAGTGTTGTTTGGGGGCTTTGTTTTTTATTTTTTATTGTGAATTGGATGAACATTTGCAGATCATCATTTCAAACAATCCCTACACATTTTGCCCTGACACATCCATTGCAGTTTCCATAGTTGACATCACTGACTCAACTGACTCCGTGCTTCCCGCTTCCACTATTCTTTCTTCCTAGTACTGTGAACTTGATTCTTGCTGCCCTTTTAATCTTAAATGGTCAATTACTCTAATGTTGGGTGAGATAAATTGCAGACCTGAAGGATGTCTAAGGAACTATGGATGTATTGAAGAAGAACAAGAGAGGTAGAGATACTACAACAGGGTAAAAATAAATTAAACTCACTATCATCAAGTCATTTCCCACTCATAGTGACCACATAGGGTTGGCCATAAGGTTGACCATAAATCTTGACCAGAGCAAACAGTACCATTTTTTCTCCCCCAGAGTGGCAGGAAGGTTTAAACCACCAACCTTGCTGTTGGTAGCCCAATGCCTAATCCACATGACCCTCAGGGCTCCATTATAGCATATTGTGCAATCTAAAGCTGAGAACAAGTTCCTCCCACTATTCAAATGATAAATACATTGACCTGCTAACCCAAAAGTTGAATGTACCTAGAAGTGCCTTGAAAGGAAGGTACGGTTATTTACTTTCAAGAATGAAGATTTTTGTGGGAAGACAGACCTGACATTCTGCTTCTAAAAGTTATGAGCTTTGATGATCGTATGGAGCAGTTCTACACATGGGGTGTGCATGACTCAGAATCCACACAGCAGCAGTGAACAAACAACCAGGCAGGGGCAACATTGGTGGTTCCTTGATTGGCTTCTCACCAATGGATTCCTGGCTTGTGCACTTCATGAGCAGCTCCTACCCATCTACTGGGAGAGGTTTGTGGGCTGCTCTGAACCTGAATAGAATCTAGCACAGCTTCCACGAAGAAGGACTGAGGAGGATGCCTTGGTGATTGACTTAAAAAAAATCACTCAACAAAAACCTGCAGATCACAACTGTCTACTGGTCATGTTGTTGGTGCAGGCCACACACAGTCTTGTTGTGCACTCAGGTTCTGTGAGTCATGGGCCAAGTGGCTGGCAGAAAATGACAGGATGGCCACCAGGGCACAGTAACTGCCCCTAATGTGATTTGTCAAATTAATTAATTAATTAGATTTAAAATAGACTATTAAAAGTCCTATGCAGCACAGTTAGGCTGGCACACAATGGGGTGACCATGGCAAAACTATGGCAACATTGTTTTTCCTTCTGCCCTTGTGAATGTGCCATTTATTTGAGTTTTAGAAAAGTGCATGTATACAAATGAATGCAGGGAATACAGTAGTCCCTCAGGAAGGGCAGCATAGTTCAGAGGAAGTTCAGGATCCCCAGACTTTATCTTACTTGCTGTTGCACAGAAGCAGCACCAAAGTTCCAGCCAGGACACAAGGTCTCTTCATGGAAACTCCTGTCTCCACCGTGACTGGCAACTAAGATATTGATGCACTTGCCCAATCTTGAAGATGACAGGAAAAAAAAGGAAAATTATGATAAAGGAAGATTCGATTTGGTAGATAAGACATAGGACTCAGAAAGAAACAGATACCTGGTCGCTCTTGTTGATTTTCACTTAAAATCAATAGAATAGTGGAAAAGCATAAAAAATGAATACATTTTCCCTGTCATGTTGACACTTGTCTATGATGGTAAAAGAAATGAGAAAAAAAGTAACTGCTGAGACAGGTCATATCCCCATACCATCTTAAAGGTTTCTATCTGTTGAGCTGGTTCAAAGAGGAAAAATACACAAACAGGACACACATTTGATGGTATGAGTGATAATTAAGGTTATGTGTCAATGTGGCAGAGTCTGCATTTCCTTCGGTTTGGTCGTTAACACTTACCAATTCCCTATGAGCTGTCCTAACATGCTGCCATCACATTACATGGATCTATAAAAAAATACTAGGGTGAAATGCAACACCCTACTCATGTCACAACCCTGGTATAATTTAAAAGAATTCTGGTGTGGCCTCCTTCTTATAGAGAGAAATTGTGGAAAAACTTAGTTTGCATTTTGCTGTGCCTGGATCCTGCATCTGACGCATCTAGTTCCATGTCTTTGAATTTGAGTCTATGGCTGGCATATCATCTCTGCAGCCACAAGCCTATGAACTCCCTGCTGATCAGACCTTGAAGCTACCAAGTCAGATGAATCCTCTAGCTTAACATTTGTTTGAAGACCTAGAACCTGCCTGAATTGGGGCTTGCTTGCTCCTACAGCAGTGTGAGTCACTTCCTTGATATAAATTTATACATAAACAAGCATATATTGTCTGCTTTTCTAGACAACTCAGTCTAGGACATTATGTGTTATACAACTGTCATTGAAAAAGAAAGCCACCAATCGGCCCCAGCTTACCATGTATTTAAAATACATCTGAGTAGCATTTGGATAGTGTCAATTATGTATCCATAGTTGCTATATATAAGGAAGTGACATTGAATGGGAGCTTTTAGTCTCAAAATCTCACTGCAAATAAATACCCTGCTTTTTGAGGGTTTTATGTTCTCATGTATTCCTCCTAATTACTCTAATTAAAAATCAATCTGGGAATTGTCCTTTCTAGAAAGTTTGCTATGTACATCTTTGTCATTGAAAGCATCACTTAAAGAATTCACAGCAGTGTGGACCCCATATTTGAGTCCCTAGTTCTCTGGGTTTTTGTGTGCTTTATACCCTTTCCTATCTCTCTTTTAGCCTATCTCTCTTTTTCTGTGTCTCCCTTCACCCTGTTAACTTGAACTCTTCTTAGTCTTTAGTACTGGACTTTTGTTGCTACACCAGAATGAGTATCTGATACTCATGTTCTGGTAATTATTAATCTTGTCATGTCAGATGATCTTTGTCCTCTCACAGTTACTCACCAATTGCTTTCTCCTCACCTAAATGAGTTTGCCTTTGTGCATTGTTCAACTGTTTGAAGAACATGTCATTATAGTCCGGAGAGTGGCTATTTAAGAGCTAAAATGTCAATGTAATCACCTAATGTTTTCTCTTTCGTTTTTGTAGGTTCCCCTGTACTTCTCCATATTATAAGTATACTAGAATAAAGGAGAAGCATCCTAATTATAGTGCAATCTTTCACTTTTCTTTCCACCACTCCTGGTCTCAAAGTACTCTGCTGCTTTCTCATAAACCAGTCATGGAACGTGAGCTCAGTACTAGGTAACCCTAAGCTTAGCATATAATTTATAAAATCTGAGAATTAAAAGAGAATTCCAGACATGTAATAGGAAATGTTCATGGAAGCAGCAGTCAAAAAATCAAATGTCATATTGTTTTGGGCAAATTTGCAGTGCAAGACCTCTTTAAAGTATTAATGAGCAAACATGTCACATTGTGGACTAAGTTGAGTCTGACTTAAGGCCGGGTATTTTCAATTGCCTCATGTGCATAGGAAAGTTGAACATTGCATATGGAAAGCAAATAGGAACTGATTGCTTGGAATAATGGTTCTGGAAAAGAATATTGAAAGTACATGGGCTGCCAAAATAACCAAAAATTCTATGTTGGAAGAGGTAGAACTAGAATGCTCCTTAACTAAGAGGATGATGAGACTGTCTCATTTGCTTGCACATTATCAAGAGAGACCAGTCTCTGGAAAAAAGACATCATGCTTGATAGAGTAGAAGATCAGCAGAAAACAAGGAAAAGATTCTACAAGATGCATTGACACAGTGACTGCAATGATGGACTGAAATATAGCCATTGTGAGAATGGTGCAGAACTGGGAAATGGTTTGTCCTATTGTACATTGAGTCGCTATGGGCTGGAAACAACAGAGAAGCACCTAGCAAGAATAGACATCAACAAATTATTTCTTAAAAACAAGTGCTTTAATGGCACAAGACATACAAACTATTTACTTTATCTTTGGTCTCAATGCTTTCACGAAGCTGTTCTCAAGAACAAGATTCTCACATATTACTTAGGAATAGCTTGAGAGTGAACCATCAAACTTCATAGCAAAGGACTCCACGGTTCCTCCTATTTCATTCTAGATCTAGACAGAGAGACTTCAAGCTAGGTTGAACAAACATGGACACTTGCCTTGGCTCTTCTTTCTTAGATTTATGACCACGAACCAGTTAACATACTATTTTGATACTTTATATATTCAATTGTGATATGAAATTTATAGCTCTAATGGTTATATTCTCAGAAGATTTTATAATACCCACAAGAAAAATAAAACCACTAGGGGAATTAACATGGATTGCCTTCTATGGATAACTATTCTTCAGTATTCTTGGTAGCTAGGTCTTATGTCAACTTGCTTGAGCCAGGCTTCTCTTATTGAGCCAAATCTATCATGGGATCTTCGCTGAAGTAGCCGAACAGTCAATCTGATCAGTCTTCATAGAACCTAGGGAAGCTTAATTCAGAAAATGGACTACTCTTTTTCAAAACTGATGATGTGTGTCAGCTAGTTCACTTCTAGTGGATCCGGATCTCGTATTGGATTTATCAACCTCCTGTGGTATTGCCCATCAATCTTAGGGGCCATCGGAAGACTGCTGACCTTGGATTCATTCAGTCTATGTCAGAATCCTTCAGCTCTGCAACTACAAAGCAGGTGTCTTCCAATTTCATCTTCCTGTTCTTGTATGCCAGTTCCTGCAGTTATAGGAGCAAGGAGACATCTCCAGCTTATCTACAGACCAGAACTGGGAAGTATTTATCCATGTCTACAACTGTGTGAGCACTTTCTGGATATAATACTTTCCTATATATATATACACAAACCAGAGTCACTGACTTTGTTTCCCTAGATATCACAAACTAAAACAATGACTTATTTCTCTGGCTTGCATTGTGAAGAATTACATAGAGTCTAATCGTGCTTCAATATATACTAATTGAAGTGGAGATGTTCACAAAAGATATTTTCTCTTTCATATGTCACTGAAGAACATCATTACCTAGTGGCAAAGTGAAGAACACTGAAGGGGTGAAATTAAAAGCCAAAACTTAGGCCCTTCCATTTAACACTGCTTTGTAGAAATACCCCAGATAATTGCAACAAAAAGAAATGTTCTATAATAACATATCAAAAAACAAGTTAAGAAAATAGGAGGAAAGAGAAAACAGAAGAGAAGCAGCATAAAATAGGAGGAAAAAGTAATTTAAAAACAGAAAGAATGGGAGAGGAAAATGGGAACAAGAAAAGGTCTCAAACTGTTTTGTCACATACCCCATCCTAATTAATCAATGTGTGAATGCAAAAAAATGTAGCCTCATACTTTAGTAAGGCAAATATCTCATTAAAAACAAGAGTCAGTTTTGCTTTTATCAACCCAAATGGGTCCTATAGTTGGGGAACTATAGCTCTAAATTCACTCTTTAAAGACTGAAGAAAGCACTTGCTTTTCCCATAGGTCCTACAAGTCAGTAACTCTAATCCTATAAAAAAAATTCATCAAAGCATACAAAGGAACCATAGAAATTTAGCTTTCTTCTGAATGCAATAAAATTTTCTATGGATGTTTCTACATTTTTTATAGTGATCTTAATATGGTATGTAGTTAACTAGTGAGGAATCTAAGGGAACAATTGGATTGGTGGGAATATATAAATATATAAATATATAATAGCAACTTCTCCATAGATAAATTATTCTAGAATATAGTAGACAAATGTAATCTACTTTTCTCATTTAAAAATGTCCACAGATTTTCTAATCTCAAAATATTCAATTCAGTATTAAAATGTTCACTCCTAAAATATGTAATTAAAAAATCATTTTAGTTTAAGAAAGAACTGTTTGAGTACAAGAATAACCTTTAGCTCTGCGTTGATGCTAACTAAAATGCTGTACCTGATTAATTTCTCAACAAATGCTATTGCTGCTGCTGTAGTTGTTATTAGTTATGATATAATAAATTCGAACTTATGAAAACCTCATGAAATAGAGTATTCAAAGCTGTAACCTCTTGGACAAAGATCACCAAGTCTGTTTTATAAGATACCTCTGGGTGAGTTCTATTCACCAACCTTCCAGCTGGTAGTGGAGCATTTAACTATTTGCAACATCTGGAGGGGAGAAGATGGCTCCTCAATAAATGTTACTTATTAAGCACAGCTCTCAAATGCATAATAATAGAATCAAGAGTTTTATTTTAATTTTGTATATTTAATTATTAATGAATATAACTAAAGTGATAGCTATAAAAACAAGATAGGATATGAAGGTAGCATCAGATCTCCTTCAGCTCTGCAGAAGGTTTATATTTTAAAAAAAATCACCATCATCAGTTTTGACTGGCAAATGTAGATGCCATTAGGGGTAAGATCAGACTTGCCTTCATTCTCCAAATATCCTTCCCAAAATATTTTCTAATTCTAAATTGGGCTTGGTATTTCTTTACAGCAGCCACATAGAACATAGATAATACTCCTGATTATGGGATTCATTAAGGATGTTAACAAGTTACACATGCTTGGGATATAGTTATTAATACTTGACAGCCTTGTCTCAGTCATTGCCACAGATAGGCCTCATTCTGACCTTTGATCTCTCAGCCAAGCATACTATTGACCTCTGTCCTCTTCACATAATATTACAAAGCTCTTTTAGGCTTCTATAAAGTGACCAGATTTTAAGCAGGACACCACTGGACACAGGACAAATTGTTGCAAAGCAGGATATCTGGTCACTTTACTATAAGTAAATGTTCATAGGGGCATGTCTCTCTGCCATAAGCCTTAGCTTGAAGATATTCAATTCTATCTCCAAGGAGTCAGCAAACCTAGATCCTCCAATTAAGTGCCTGCAGGCACACCACTCCACAGTCCATTATCTGGCTTGGAGGCATTCAGCTTTATTTATTCTGAGGGCTGCAATATCTACCTCTCTGCCTCCTGCTCTGGCTCTTGTTTCTCTTCTGTCACAACTCTGGAGCCAAGGTTGTCGTCTAGATAAAGCACATTCGATACACAAGGGCCTAGGGGTATAAAAGATTCATTACACACCTGGCTCTTCTCTTTTCCTGCCTCTGGGAGAACTCTTTGTATACGCAGCAGGATAACAATCACTGTATTCTTAATATTCACTCACAATTGAATACTGCTGGTCAGTGCCTTCCCCTACCTTCTCTTCCCTAGGTCCATCAGGAAAAGATTGCATAGAGTAGGTAACAAAGACTAGAACTGACATATTAAAAAATTCACAGCACTGCAGTAATACATTTCATAAAAGAACTAATTTACTATCAGCCAAATAACTTTTCCTAATAGGTACTTTCTAGCATTGAACCATACATATGGAAACAACTTTTAACTCAAACATACATATGCAGTTCTGAAAACAGCCCTGTCACAAATTAATCACCATGAACATGTTAAATAATCCATTTCTTCAGGATTTTTCTCTATCTATAATTTGGGAATAAAAATATGAGATAATAGGATTTTGTTTTTTATGACTTAAATTAAATAATTTATGCACGGCCCTTATTTTAATATCTTTCATATGGTATGAGCTTAATAAATATTACATAATATTATTTTATTATCATTCATCTGACGGATTCAATTGTGCCCCCTTCCAAAATACGTGGCAGTTTGTATGGTTCATGCTTCTAAGGGGGTTGGCAGTTGTGCAGCGATATCATTTTGTAGTTATTTAATGATTAAATCAAACACGATGTGACCTGATATGATCAGACAGTCATTGCAGGAGGATTAGGCAGAGATGCAATATCCCTGCACACACCTCAGCCATCATCTGAGGGAGAGGGAGTTTGCGTGGCGTGTGTCCTGCATCACATTTTATCTTACATGAAATACAAGTGGAAATAAGTGAGTGGAGACAGAAGCACCTACCACTAGAAAGACAAGTGAATCCTTTGGTCATGGGGTTTCTGTACTGCGAGCATCTGGGACCCAGGGAGCATGAAGGATAAGACATGTGGAGATCTCCGTGCAAAGTCAGGTGCAGGGATTTTGAAAACAGATAAGGACCTTCGTTGGGAACCGGCAGAACGAGGAAGCCTTCCCCTAGAGCTGTTGTAGTTAGCTGCCGTTGAGTGTCAGTTCTGACTCAGAGTCGCTCTGTGCGCAGTAGAACGAAAGCTCTCCAGTTCTGCCCCATCCTCATGACTGTGCTGACGTTTGAGCCCATTGTGGCAGCCACTGGGTCAGTCTATCTCATTGAGGACCAAACTCTATTTTACTGCCCCTCCCCTGTACCACGCATGATGTCCTTCTCCAGGGACGAGTCTCTCCTCATGCCTGTGTTAGGCTGAGTTGTCTATGGGCTGGGGTGGAGGGTGGTGGTAGTGACACACATATACGTATGAGAAAGAACTTCATATAAAGAAATCATTCGACATCGAGAGCCTTTAAATCTATGAGCCTGGTGCTAACCAGAACCCTCTTCATACTTAAGTAGCTTCAGGTCAGTGATGCAGAATGGTGAAGCAGAAGCAGAGAGACGACAGGCTGGAGTGCGTGCAGACCTGCATGAATTTAAGGTCCTTGGAAGATGGCAGACTCGAAGGGGTTCTCCAACTACGGCCCGCGGGCCACATGCGGCCCACCAAGGACTTTTATCTGGCCCATGGGGTGTTTTTGCCCATGCTGCTTTCCTGCTTAGCAGCTGCCTCATCCCAGGCCCTCAGAGAATTTGTTCAGATTTTTTAAAAAACTATATAGTTCGGCCCTCTAACGGTCTGGAGCATAGTGACTGGCCCCTGTTTAAAAAAGTTTGAGGATCCACGGCTCAGAGGTTGACCCCAAGATCAGTGGCCTAAGTGGGGCTGCTGCTGGAAGCAGAGTCCTAGCAAGAATGAAGGTAAAGGGTCAGAGAGAGAAACTTTCATGGACTTTCTTATAGAAAATGCTACAACCCCAAGGAGACTCTGACCTGACTCATAGGTTGGACTTTATTCCTACCAGCTCACAGGTGCATATTGACATAAAATTGACTTCCACAATGTCCAAAATATGTGAGACAAGTTTTATCACCCTTGCCTCTCAAAGGCATCCAAGACAGATGTAATTGTTCTCTTGGGAGTCCAATGCACTTCCAATATTCTTAGCAAACACCAAAATTCAAGCGCATCAATTCTTTCTCGACCTTTCTTACTGAACATTCAACTTCCGCATGCTCATGAGGTGATGCAAATTACCATGGCTTGTGGCAGGTGCACTTTAGTTCTCACAGAGACAGTCTTTCTTTTTGACACTATAAAGAGGTCCTCTAGAGCAGGTTCCCCAAATTTAGACTTACAGCATCCTCAACTCTGAGAGAATCTGTTTTTGTTTGTTAAAGTCATCCGTTGTGGATTTCTGTGATCAAGGCACTAGATAACTGAGACAGTGCCCATGTTTTTTTTTTCATTGTCTTACTTAGTAATGGTATATCTTGTCTTCATGCTGTAAAAACAACTTTAAGAAGTCTAAGACACTTTGGAATACTTTTACCATTATTCCTACTAGAAAGGTCTTGTGTTTGTAAAGCAAGTCTGACAGGGACTTTTCCAATCCCCCAAGGTACACTGTTGGAACCACAGGAAGCTGTCATGGGATAGCAGCAAAATAAAAGACACCCTTAATAATTGAAACAAAAATTTGTGGAAAAGTATTAATATCATCTTCAAGTTTATATGCTAGTAACAGCAGAGCTTCATATAAAGAGAGCACAGTTTTAGTTTCAGACAGGCTGAGTTTTTAATCTCAATTTTCCCACTGCAGGTGTGGCATTGGGACGAGACTTACTATTTCATAACTATTAAAACATGGAAGATAATTATAATTCATCAATTGATATCCACAGATTAAATGAGGTTAAGAATCTAGTAACAACAGTTGCTTAGTAAAATGTCAGACACTTAACAGATGTTCCATAAGAAATAGTTAAAACAGTATATTAATACCCAAGTAAAGGAATGCCAATCAAAACCATAAGTGTGCCCTAGATATTAAGCAAACATAGTTCAAACTACTTGTAATGAAGGCATAACTGCTCCCATGACTATACTTAAATAAAATAGCATTCATAGAATAAACAAAACAACTCAAAAGTTAAGAAAAATAAAGTTCAGAACAACCACAGAATATAGAATGACACAAGATAGTTCTATTATAGTTACCTTTTTAATTCAATAATAATAATAAAAGGAAGCCATCATCCTGTACTTAAAATCAGTAATTTTAACAAGCAAATGATCAAAGGGATTTGTGTGAGTATAAGTGTATGTCAGTTTGTGTGTTTCAAACTCAAAATTTAACAACTCTATGATAACTCACACAGCCTATATAAAATAGTTTTAAAAGTGTGTGGCAGAAAGGCATACCTTAAAATGTATTACATCTTCTCATGAAAAACCACTACTTGTCTGTCAGTTTGTCATACCTTGGTAGATTATGTGTTGTTATGATGCTGGAAGCTATATTAATGGTATTTCAAATATTAACAGGTGTACCCAAACTGAACAGGTTAAAGCAGAGCTTACAAATTGATAACAGACTCTGAAGGACTGTCCTTTTCAGAGGAATTATCCACTGAAACTCCAATGACTGGCAGTGAAACATGGCCAGAGAGAATACTAGAAGGGAAGCCACTCAGGTCAGAATGCCCTCAAAATATGACTGAGAATGAGGTGCCTTCACAGTGTACAGTGGAGCATAATGACCTGGATGGAGTAAACTTGTGGGAATAAAGTCTTCAGAACCTTCATTTGCTAATGGGGAGCAACTTAAAATCTGAAGAAGTAGCTGCAAATATAAATTAATAATCATAGCTTGGAATGTGTGGAGTATGAATGTAGGAAAAATGGAAGATGTCAAAAATAAAATGGAATGCTTAAAGATTGATATCATAAGTATTCCCACATTGGGATTGACAGGTGCAAGAGAAATAGCACTACATCTATCATCAAAAAAGACATTCCAGGAGCTATCTTGAAATGCAATGCTATCTGTGATAGGATAGTATCTATCCACATATAAGTCAGTACAGGACAGTCAGTACGATCCAGTCAGCACTACTATTTTTCATATTCATGCACTAATCACTGCTCAATATCTCAAGACACAGATTTAGTGCACTGGACACTATTGCTAGAATACCTAATGAGTTGTGGGATCACATTAATACATGATTTAGAAAAACAAAAACAGTCATTAACAAGATAGGAAAGAAAGAAAATATAGTAGATGTCAGAAGAGACACAGAAACTTGCTCTTAATTATAAAGTGGGTAAGGCAAATGGAAGGTATGATGAAGTAATAAAAGTGCTGAACATAAAACTGAAAAGGGCAGCTCATCAAGACAAAGCAAAGTAATATAATGAAATGTGCAAAGGCCTCGAGTTAGAAAACCAAAAAAGGAAGAACACAGTCAGCATACATTCAAAGAAAAGACCTCAAGGAAAAAAAACAATGAGCATTTCAGGTATTATCAAAAGGGATTGCCTACTCCCACCACCTGAGGGCAGTGATGCCTAAAAAAAAAAATAATAAAAATGTAAAAAAAAAAGAAAAATATTCAAAGCTACTATATAAAAAATAAATAGACAAGACTAAATTCATCAACAACATATGAACAAGAACTAGTGGTACTGTTGGAAGAAGTCCAAGTTGCTCTGAAAGCATAAATCAAAACAAGGCTCCGGGAATTGATGGAATACCAACTTAAATGTAACAACAAGCAGATGAAACACAGGAAGAATTCATTCATTTTTGCCAGGATGTTTGGAAGACAATTGTTTGGTCATCTGATTGGAAGAGAATCATATTTTTGCCCATTGCAAAGAAAGTTGACCCAATAGAATGTGCAATCTGTAGACCATAACCTTTGATATCATATGAAAGTAAAATTTTGCTGAAAATCTTCCAACAATGTTTGCTATATGTGGAATTGCATAATCTGGTGTCAATTTAGGGATTAAAAAGTTTACAAGTGAAAGGATAAAGTCTAGTGTGTCAATCAGATCATAGCCAATGAGGCTTCTTTGTGGGCATGAACTTCTTCTTGGAATTCTGGAAACTGTTATTTCCTCCTCAGAGGTAGGAGTCATCCTCGTTCTTTCCTCACTCACTACAAGACATCCCTGAGGAGAAGTCACATGGATCTACCTTGATGAAGCCATGTGGAGACCCGCTCCAGTGCTGAGATGCTTACATCACCATTGAATCCAAAGAATTTCTATCCACTGTCTGTGATCATTCTGCATTTGGCATCATTGTATGTCTTTCTGAGTCTGAAGAGGACTTTCTAGAACAGTATCAGACATATGGGCAAATATAGGACTTATGGACTCGGACTCAGTCAGGATGTTTTCTTAATGTACAATTACCATTTATATTAAGCTCTCCCTTATACACCCATGAGTGTCTATGAATTTGTTCCTCTACTCTACCCAGACTAACACCTTTTGGTACTGAGAGCAGGGTACTAGAGAAACAAATAATAGAGAGGGGATGTGTGCTTGACCTCTCACTAATGGCAGTTCTTCTTTGGCTAACCAGAGACCAGGTATGACCATAAAGTTTACTGGGTTGTTTTTTGGAAATAATATGGGATGTTAAAGTTTTGATTACTATGTTTGCCTGTAGTCCTTGGTTGTTCCTATCTGAAATGGTAAAACTGAACATGATTGATGTATATTTTGAGCTCAGGAGTAAAAATCGCCATTTCAGCTTCTCAGAAACCTTGCTATTAAGTGAAAATCACTGACAGAGGTCAACATATCTAACAGAAAGCCTGGATCTGGTTTTATGCTTTTTCATAGGCCTAATCCCATATATATTTTTTATAAATAGAATCATTTAGATTAGGATTACCATAAACTGGGTAAGACTTGAATTTGACTATCTTGAGAATTCAGGTTAGCATTTGATTCTACTTTGTTTACATTGATTTCTTCTATTTATTTTTCCTTCCTTTTTTTCTTCTACTTATTGTAGATATAAGGATTTATAGACATGATTTGGGGAAGTATGAAAATAGAGAGCTTGTAAGCCCTCTTGCCTTAATTTGATCTTTAGATGGGTTTAGGACATGTCACCAAAGGAGGCTCTGAAAGGATAAACCCCACCCAGATCTTTGAAATACTCAGGGTATTTGCATTCCAAGAGATCTGCCTAAGTGAAAATCTGACAGATTGAAGAAAAAAGGAACTCTTTAGATTTGGGAATTTTGATCCAGTGGTTTGTGCCAGTAGCTGGGGAAAAAAATCTGGAAAAATTGAAAAAACTCCTCTCTAGGATTGAACATTAAAGACAGCCTGTGGACAGGCTGAAATGCTTGCTAGGTGACCAACTGGATCGACTTGTTGAGTGGAAGTGGGAGAAATGCAGCAATGAAGAGATGGGGTGAGTTTGGCCACTGATAATCATGGACCTGGTTTACAAGGAACTAGAGGAGAAGATGAGCGTGAGCTGACTGGGCTGAAATTTAGGACCTACCAGAAGAGGGATAGGCATATTGTGAATTTGTGATGAGGTCATAGTCTGAAGGGAATGTGATCAATGGACACCCTAACGAGGCTGAATTAGGCAATTTACATTGAGTTGACCAGAACGAAACCAGATGAGGAGATTTTTGAGCCTGTGAACTGGTACATATTTCTGCAGACTTTATGGAGAGCTTGGTCTGATTTAACTTTGCTCATGAATGTGGATTTCACAAGGTTCCAACTGGAATGAAGATGATTCATGTCAAAAATATGATCGTTTACTCAGAGCACTATGTCGATGTAAGTGGGCAGAATAGAAATTGGATTCCAAAAAGCGGGGGGGGGGGGGGGGGAAGGCATGATACAGTAGTTGGCTTACAAATGATTATAGGTATGGGGTATATTAATAGGACCATAGGATTAAGATTTAGGTATTGCTTAACTGCAATAGATAGACATAGGATATTCTTGTTTTGTGTTTTGTAAAATATTATGTTTAAATGAGGGTAGCATAGATTGAGTCATATGCATTTTAGTTTTATCCTGCTAGGTACAGATATGATTTTATTATTGTTTGCTTGAAAATTATATATGTCTAAAGAGTTATGCAAAAGTTTCAAATTGACATTTGGTGGTCTGTGGTAATTACATAATCTGGTGTCAATTTGGGACTTGAGAGGATTAAGAGGGAAGGTGTGCAGTCTAGTGTGTCAATCAGATCATAGCCAATGAGGCCTCTGTGTTTGCTTGACCTATTCCTGAGAATTCTGCAAACTCCTGTATTTCCTCTTTGGAGGTGGAATACACACAATCTCTCTAATCATTTCCTGAAAGACACTCTACTGTCAAAACACATGGTGCTACACACAATTAAGATTCAGGAAAACAGTATTCAAGAGATCGAAGGACACATTATATTGTCTGCTGTTCAAGTCCTCTGTAATGTGTTATAAAGCAAGGATGTTACTTTGAGGACAATGCAGGGCCTGATCCAAGGCATGTTTTTTCAGTCATCTCATTTGCATCTGAGATCCATTTGCAAATCGGAAGAAGGAGAATCAAGATTAACAGCATCACTACTCCAATTTAATTTCTGTGAGGTAGAGATTAGACATGCATCTACTGTCCAATCTCTTTACCAATTCTGATACCAACCACGGCACCCTCCACATCTCTGTTCAGCTTGATACTTTATTGAAATGACCACACAGAACTCAAGGACAATCTTCACCACTATGAGGCTTATTAGGAATGTACCCAGTTGCAATTCAGGGTCAAGCACTCAGGACATAGTTTTTAAATCAGAATGGTCACTACTGAGCTATGCCACAGGCACACATCTATCTATCTCTCAGCAAACACTGTGTTCTGTCAAGCTATTGACTAGAGGCAACATGCTCCAAGGGTAAGCCTCAGATGGAAAGTGTTTAGCTTTGGCTCTCTGGGTTAGCAAGCATAACTAACAAAGTATCTGGAAGCACCCTATTCTACAGGCAAGATTCCTGCTTGAACGCATCCCATTTTCTCAGTAAGCGGGCAAGGAAACCCACCACTCTGTCTTATGGCAGTCTCTTGGTTTTGTTGCCTGTGTTGTCTGTGACATTAATGCTCACTGTCTCTTATCATCTCTCTTGTCCCAGATCTCTGTCTTCTATGTCACATGCATTTAGTGGCAGAGATCTTGGGTTCCAGTGGTGTGGTCCACCACTGACTCTTAGTTCTTGCTTGCAGAAAGAGATCCTATTCCTCACTATAAGCTTCATGGGATGGCAAATTGATCAATCCCCCCAGTACAGTCTTCTGTGCCTTATTTTCATGGTTCCATTCCCCAAAGGATGCCAAGTCTGTATTTACAATATTAGAAAACTATCCACTCTTCTTGGTGGGTCACAGCACCAAACACTTATAGAGCTCTACCTAGTCATTTGGTGGGAGTTATAATGACAATGGCTACAAGAGTCATACTAAGTAATTCACAACACCACAACCACAGAGCTTAAAAAATGTCATGCTATACCTATAATATGATACAGACTTTCTACTCCCGGATGATTTATCCAAGACCACTAAAATCATACGTCCGTTAAGATAGTAACAACACTAATATAAAGAATACCACACCACTTGACAAGTCCATTCTGACTCATGGCTACTCCATGTGTAACAAAGTAGAACTGTGCTCCACAATTATTTTAATGGCTCATGTTTTTTGAAAGTTGAGTGTCGACCTTTTATTTGCAGGTGACACCAAATGTACTCTAATGCCCAATCTTTTGATAGCATTCAGCCACGTCCACCCTATGCATTGAAAGTAATCATAAAAATTATACTCTGGAAGCAATGCAAATTGACAGCAATATAGTATAGATGAATACCTATTTATAGTTTCAAACATTGGAATAACAAGCTAGCATTAAATCTACATAAAAGGAGTTCTAGTTGCAGATTTGTCAAACCCTTGGTTGTTCACTGAGAGATTGGTGGTTTGAACCCATCCAGTGACTTGGTGATCTACTTCCACAGCGATTACAGCCAAGAAAATTCTGTTCAGTAGTTCCACTCTAAAACGTGGGGTTGCTAGGGGCTGAAAACCTATTTAAAGGCACCAAACAGCTAACAATGATCCAGAACATAAAACAAAACTACATCAGTGAATATACTGGCCAACACATTCTGGTGCTTTAGATATTAAACTTATTTCTATGTATATTTGACCTTCTAATTCCAAAAGGGCACCAGATTTCCCAGATAAGCTCTAGTTTTAGAGTCATAACACAGGCTAATGAATCATGGGGCACTAATTTGATTTGGAAGATAGCTCCTTAGCCGCCGAGCTAGAAGAGTTCCATACGCATGCCAATGCCAAAGAAAGGTGGCCCAAGAGAAATGCTCAAATTATAAAACAACACCATTAATAGCACACGGTAAGTAAGTTATGCTGAAGATAACCCAACAATAATTGCAGCATTGCATTGACAGAGAACTGCCAAGAGTTCAGCCCTGATTCAGAAGAGGGTGTGGAATAAGAGATACCACTGCTGAGGCCGGCTAGATCTTAGCTGAAAATAGAGAATACCAGAACAATATGTCCCATGTTTACTTATGGTGTCAAGACATTTCATTGTGTGGATCGTAACAAACTGTGTATAGCCTTAAGAAAAATGGAAATCTCAGAACACTTCGTTGTGCTCATAAAGAACTTGGACATGAACCGAGAGGCAGTTGGTGGACAAAACAAGGGAATACAACATGATTTAAAAGCAGGAACAGTGTGCATCAGTTTTGTATCCTCTCATCATACTTATTCATGCCTGCACTGATCAAATGATCAGAGAAGCTTGATGACATGAAGAAGAAGGAGGCATCAGGATCAGAAGAAGGCTTACTCACAAACTGTGAGAAGCAGACGACACAATTTGGCTTGCTATGAGGAGAACGTGAAGTGCTTGCTTGTGAAGATCAAAGACTGCAGTCTTGAAAACACATTTCAACTCAATGTAAGAAGACCAAAATCCCCAGAACTGAGGCAATAGATAACATTGTGATAAAAGGAGAAAATATTGAAATTGAAGCTTTGGTCTTTCTTGGACCCACAATCCTGCTCACAGAAGCCGCACTCAAGAAGTCTGCATTATAGACTGATGGAGACATATGAGTTTACCAAGTAATGACCTTTAAAATAATTCAATTACCATACTACCAAAATATCTCTTTCACAATCCTTTTATGACACAAATATATTTGGGATAGATTATTGTCCAGTTTTTGGACAGCGTACCAATATCTTTAAGAGAGATAATTTTTTAAAGTGATAATTCTTATCTTAAACAAAATTTTCTAAACAAGAGAATAAAAAGGAAACAGCTAAAAGGATAAATTATTTTTGAGGTTTATATGTTTTATATTAAAAACATAGAAGGAATAAGAGCACAGGAATAGAAATCTAAGATGAAAACTCATTTTTTATGAGACCTCCTTTATAAGTACAGATATAAAAACCCCAAAAAAATTATTTGGAAAGAGATTCTAATAAGAGATTGAAGGGAATGATATTACAAGGATTGTCACAGTAATATAATAAAAATGAAGAAAACCCACATCATCAAAATGCAATGAAATTCTTTATCCTTTCATAAGTAAATATATCCGTAAATAAATGCATTTCATTCATACAATCATATACACAAACCTAAAGCAGTGAAGTGTATTCTTTTCCTGAAAATTCATCTACTAGAACTTTAAAGTGAGTTTAACATGCATGCATCAAATATTTTTATATATTTAAGTTGTATACAAGACAACTATATCCATTTCCACTTCTAACATTGCAAATCTGATATAATTAAAACCACGTCCTGAGGTAATATTTCTATTGTTAAGGATATTAAGTATTAAGGATATTGCCATGGATTTATATTCAACAACAAAAGTACCAATTGTTCACAATCAAGTTTACTTTTTTGGGGGGGGGGCAGGACATCACTGCCTCTGGTGGTCGTGGGCGCTACCCAGTGCTGCTCCTGAGAGCCGCCACTGGATTTGAACCACAGTCCCACACTCAGCCACTTATGCCACCAGGGTTCACCTCCAAGTTTACTTTTTGAATACTTCTTAAACTTTTATATTTATATGAGGCATTTATATGTAAATATGTTACATAGTCTTAACTGACAACAAATATCATTAAAATATTTCCTTTTGCCATACCGATCATTGATTCAAGATGTAATGTAAATTTCTTCCCTTCAAAAACATGTAATGTAATAGTTAAGTTTTTCAAACACCATCCTAGAGAGATAAGCCTTACTGATATTTCCCAAGTCACTGGCCTTTTAGATGTTCTTTAAAATATTTTGTCATTATTTACTATTCAATAAATAATTTAGATGAAGTTATGGACATCATATTGAACAGATTTATGTATATTCCATAGTTTGTTGGGAGATCTAATGCTAGATTAAGGAATGAGAACTAAATAAACCTCTTAATTTGAGAATGCTGACTTAAATCTCCAATGTAATTATTAAACCTTGCATTATAGCTAAATGTAAGTTAAAGAAATTATATTTAAATTTAAAGTTGTTCATATGCAACTGCTTTAAAATGAGCCAAACATAAGTTCAATAATATCCAGTAAGAGTCCAAAATTGAAAGTAACCTAGAAATTACATTACAAATAACACATGACTGTGTTTTAACCTGAGCAAGAAAGAAATTTTTTAGAAGATACAGTAGTTCTTATATATTTGAGGAGATGACTTCTGAAACAGCGTTTTAAAGCAGTGGTATAATTACCATTCATAAAAATAAGTCACTGACTCATATGTCTTGAGGCCAAATGAAATCAGTCTGGAGACTTAGGCATGTCAACCAATGAAATGTTTTCTGGGTGCACGTTTTTTTTTTTTTCCTCTCTCCTTTTCTAGGCTCTTGCAGGATGTGTCATAGATAGAAACTAAATCAACTGTTTTGACTGAATTGAAATATCAATTCATAGAATTGCATAGTTTAAGACCTCATTAATTTTCACCACTTATAATGATTCAGCAGCTATAATAGGACAATTCACTCCATCTTTGAAAATTCTTGTGGGAAAGGTATTATTATTAATGGGGAAAAAAATTCTCAGTAAAACAGTCAGATAAATCAAATTGTCAATTATTAAGTTATCAGTGCCTGACTTTGTGACTAGTGAGTTCACTCCACATGGTTAAATTACCTACAGGACTGGAGCTGTGGCAAATTTCTCTGGGGAGTTGAATTCCCTTACTCTATAGACCCAAAGGAGGATTGAAATAAGGCAGGGTGAACAGTAGGAAGCCCAGAGGATTGAGAGAGAAGTGCTTAGGACTTAAAGCTGCCAAGTTCAATGTGAATTTTGGCTACAAAAAAAAAAAATGACATCAATTACATTATTTTTATCAATGGTTCTCAAAGCTTATGTCAATCAAAAGAAAATACAATATATAATGGAAGCAGTGTGTGGAGGAATATGCTTTCATTATCTTACTCTCCATATTTTCCCGAATACAATAAAGGCTTCACTTCCTAGCAAACAAATCCCATGCTCAGATTACTTGTAGGTAAAGCCTAGGTTGCAGACCCTGCAGTTAGTATCCAGTGGCCAGTCAATTCCATCAATGCCCCATTTCCTTGGTTTGGAAAGGTGGTGAAAAAGAAATAATGTCTTGAGACCTAGAGAAAGCAGTTTATCACCCTTAATCACCATGCTATCAACCAGTTAATAGTGTTTATTATGTTACTTTTACTATCTGATAAGCATTACTATTCCCATTTCATGGTATGAAATTGAGGCAACATACAATACTTTCATTTTGTTTACCTTATATTTCTACTTAAGTGTTACAAATATTCCCATTAAGAGGGCTGAGTCCTGGTGGCATAGTGGTTGTGCACGGGACTGCGGCCCACTGGGATAGAGGTTCAATTCCAGCAGCGGCTCCACAGGAACAAGGGCTGGGCCTCCTACTCCCACCACCAGAGGGCAGTGATGCCCAAAAAACAAAACAAAACAAAAAAACAAATATTCCCATTAGGATACTAACTAGATGTTGAGACCTGTTTGGAAATTGTCTCCCTTTTTTTTCCTGTGACCAATGGGAGACAAAATCAGGCAAATTTGAAATAAGAAAACATACTTGATATAAAGATATATAAGAGAGAGTACGATTTTTTATTCAAAAAATCATTCTACTCTTTTGCTTGTCTTTATTATGCAGACACAATACAGAATGTAAAGTCAGTGCACAACACAAGTCTTCAAAACTCAGCTGCCTTTTTCAGCTAAATAGGGGAGCTCCATTGAAAATAAATAAAGACTTTAATGGAGAATCAAACACTCTTCTTTGCAAAATATGGGATAGAATATAGATGACCTAGATAAAGATGTAATAAATCTATGTAACTTGTCGCCCTTGGAAGAATCACCCTTCTTTGAATGGGGAGGCTATTAAGTTCCACAGAGAGCCTCTACTCTTTTTCCTCAAAAGCAAAAAAAATGTACATGACACAACAATGTGCTGCCACTAAGCGCCATACCATTTATCCCTTGTGAATTATTGTGCTAATTCCATCACCATCACTAGGCACCTTCAGAAAAACTGTAGCATTGAACTTGCTTTGTGCTCACAGATGACTTAAAAAAAAATCAGCAAAGCGAACAGGCATAGTGGCTGTGTTAAGCTAGAAAGGGAGAATGGAAATGACACTGTGGTTACAAGAAACTGAATATTGACTATTTTAAAAATAATTCAGGTCACTTAGAAACACTTTTCTCATTGCAACAGGAGGCTGAGTTAGGATTATGAGTCCTAATGACAATGTACTAGCAGAGGAAGGCTAACCTTAAGGTCAGCTGTTCAAACTGAGCAGTTGCTCAGCAGGAGAGAGATGAGGCTCTCTGCTCTTGATTAAATTTATAGCTCAGAAAGACAGGGAAGTTCTACTGTGTTGTGTCCTACGAGGTCATTATAAATGGAAATCCACACCAGGCTGTGAATTTGTTTCTTGATTGAACTGCAAATAGAGCCAGGAGTCTGGGTGGAACAGTGGGCTTCTAATTGCAAGATGCATAGTTCGAACCCACCAGCACTCAATGAGAAAGAGTTGAAACTCTCTTTAAATATCTACAGTCTTGGAAACCCGAGAAGGTAATGCTCTTCTGTTGGAACTGACTCCATGGCAACTTGTGGGAAGGTAAAATATAGAAAGAAGAAATGCCACGGTTTGCACATTGTGCAGACTCCAACATCCCACAGACCCCACCAGCTAGTATGTTTGTATCTTGTCTCCTACAAAGCACTGTCCTAGAAATCAAATGTCAATAGAAGCTGGATGTAATTCGTTTTTGGAAGATTGGTCATATTTCAAATGTTGTTATTAGATGCCGCCACTCAGTTCTCACTCACAAGAGCCCCACGCACAACAAAGAGAAGCATGGTCACTACCTGGTCCTGTGCTAACCTCACAAAGGTGGCTTTGTTTGAGCCCATTGTTGCGGCTGTGATGTCAATCCAACTTGTTGAGGGGCTCGATCTTTTCCACCAGTCCTCTTCTTTACCAAGCATGATGTCCCTCACCAGGAACGGGTGCCTCGTGATGATAAACCTGCCCTTCCTGAGGTTCCCTTCCTGAGGTTCCCTCGCCATTCCCAGCAGCACCCTTTCTGTACTTCCTCCAACACAGATTTGCTTATCCTTCTAGCATCCCTGGTATATTTAATATTCTTAACTCGGAGCAGAATTCATTCTTCTTCAAGTCTTCATTTTTCATTGTCCAGCTTTAACAGGCATATTAGGCAAGGGAAAAATACCATATTTTGGGTCAGTGTGGCATTTTTGATTATTTATTATTCCAGAGAGAGGTCTTTCGTATCACTTTTTCCCAATGCAATACTACATTTGATTTCTAGGCTGTTGTTTCCATGGGGATTGAATGGAGACCCCAGTTAAATAAAATTTTGACAGCTTCAATGTTTTCTGTGTTTACCATAAATCTGCTCATTGATCTAGTTGCTTCAAGCACACATTGGCGTGTACCTTGCTTTGTTTGGATGAGATGAATTTTGGGATAATTAGGTTGACTCTCTTACACATCTGCTTACTAATCCAGGTTTGGTTTGGTTTTGGGTCAGTAGTTGCTTTTTACAGCTTTATAGACACTTCATGTATATATCATATGATTCAAAAGGTCAATCATACCAAGAAAAGTTATACAAGCATTACATTGTCAAGTTAAAAAATGTGGCAGTGAAAAAAAAAGAAGTGAAAAAATGGCATCCCTGATTTTATCTTTTTCACTAATTAGTTTTGACTACTTACGTATTCTTCAAGACATTTTTATGCCATGATTTTCTATGGTCAAATGATCACAACATTTCCCTCAGCTCTATAATTCAACATATCAGTTTTTCTTATAAAACTAAATATGTGAGTAACCAGACAGAGTCATGTAGATGCTTATGACTCAAGGTTGCCACTCACATGATAAACAATTGTCTCACAGAAGGTACTCAAGGATCTTAGGGAAGAGTATCTGAGTCTGACTTGCCAAATTTTATGCAGCGAGTCTGCCAAACTCCTTGATCATTTCTCTAAAGAAACAGCAAAATAGATTCCCAAGGCATGTGTTTAATCATCATTTTGCAAAAATCAAAGTTTTACAAAGGTAGTTTTGGATACAGAACTCAATTGCATATAATATGTTCTCCATTTCATGTATAAGAATTTAAAACACTCATGATCATTGGCTACCATGTATATTAGTGGTGGCTGTATGGTAGGTTTAGAAACCATGTATAGTAGGTTTCCTCTGAATACCACAAGATGTTTGCCAATTTTCTCTGGATAGTTCTTTTATTGTCTTAATAATATTCCCACCAGTGGCAGCTACATAATCTGTCAATCGTGAAGGGGTAGAGTCTTGCCAATCAACCATGCCATAGTCAATGAGGCCTCTGCATGGGTATGGTCTTCTCGTCAGAATTCTGAGAACTCCTGTCTTCCTCCTTGGAGGTGGGAAACACACTCCCTGTAACACATTCCTGTTTTCAAGACACTCTGAAGGAGCCCAAGCCCTGGAGCTGGAGGAACCAGGTGGAGACCCACACCAGCTTTGAGATGCTTCCACCACCATTGGATGTACAAGATTTTTCAATCACTGTTGTGTGATCTTCCTGCATTTGGTGTCATTGTGTGTGTTGTGTGACTCTAAAGAGGAAATTATAAACTGCTGCCAGGCTTATGGGCTCATATCGGTCTTATGGAGTTAATCTGGACTGGGCTGCGATGGTTCCTCCACATCCAAGTACTCTTTTTATAGAGCTCTTTCTTAAACACATTTAAGTGTATATGAATTTATCTTTACAGTCTTTCCAGAATCACACAACATCCTTACCTAAATGTGATCAGGTCTTTATGTCAAGGATGTTGTTCTTCTGCTATCAGCAATCAGTGTCCATAGCAGCAAGCAGTAGAGAAAACCATGACATGGTACATTGGGCAAATTTACTATTAAAGACTCATTTACAATATCAAAAAGCAAGGCCTTCTTTAAGATAAGGTGTGCTTGACAAAGTCCTGAGATTATTAACTGCCTCACATGCATGTAAAAGCTGGACAATGGAAGAGGAAGATCAATGGGAACTTGATACATTCAAGTGGTGATGTTGCTGAAGTCTATGGATTGCCAGACAAAGAAGCAAACACAAGCTGTGGAAAGAACACCCAGGATGCTTCTTAGAGTCTCTGTCTTGCTTAGTTTACACAAATCATCACAGGGGGCGGTTGGGGGGGGGAGGATAATAACAAGAGCTAGAAAAGGACATAGCATTTTGTGAAGTGGAGGGTCAACAATAAAATGAGGGCCATCCCTCCCAGAGATGAATGGACACAGTGGGCACTCAATGGACTCACATGCCAATGAAAACGAACATGGCAAAAACCACACATCACTTTGTTCTGTTAGACATAAGATCACCAGGAATTGGAGTAGAATCAGCAGCAACTGGCAACACGTATGTGGGCATTCAGAGTAGATTGATGTAAACAGTATGATCATTTTTATCTGCATTATGAAGTCAGAATTCATACCTGTTCGGTATCTGAATACCTCCTAGTAATGTGTGGATGTCGTTGTTCCGAGGTATATCCGTGAGTTACTGTGAGTCAGTAAGATTTCCTCTTTGAAGACATCTCTTGATAATGAGAGGAACTAAAATGTAAATTTAGTGAAATGTTGACTCACGAGAAACTTTTCTACATTTGGTTGCTATTCTACCGTCCTCAGAAGGAGAGAGGGGGAAAGGAATGTGCATTCTCTGAGGGCTTTATAGCTTGCAGGTAATTGTTTTCCAGATGTCTATTATGTGAATAGAATTAAATTAATTAAAATGTCATACAATGATGCATAAATCATAAACAGAAAGGGAACCAAGAAGCAAAACACAAAACCTCCCTTGCAGAGCTTTCTTTTGCCCCATCATGGAGGTCAAACTTGTCCTTGAAGGAGCACAAGTACCTCATATCTGAATGACTTACTGTCAGATGCTGGCTCCCACTCTATTAGATTATCATCATGTCATCTTTGTTTTTGGCAGTGCTTAGAAGCACTTCTCACAGATTTATTTGACTACTGTTTTCATATCTAAAAGCTTGATTCTATAAAACAAACATGCAAACATTTATAGACATCTTTATATCACTTCAAATTGACGTGATTAGTGTACACACTTGGAATATTATTACTTAAACAACCTCCAGCTGATGTTAAAAAAGTAACACTTTGGAACAAGGCATTCTCCAAATGTTCTATTAAGGATGCTGTTTATTTATATCAGTGTATAGAAAAGTACAGCTGTACAAAACATAAATCAATGTCAAAAGTAAAAGGCATTAAAATTCATAAGGTTCATTTTCCGACATCCAGAGCAAACTGTAGCTGAGAGTTTGTCACAGACTTAACATCAGCAATAAAATTATATAACTGCTGATGTCACATTCTTGAGGTACACTGAAAGGCATCTAAAATTTTATAGCTTAGTTTTGCTTATTTTAAAAATGAACATATATTACCCTTAATTTTGTTTCCTATGATACCTAGAAGACCTGAATATAAAAACAACATCAGAGGGGAAATAAGTTGTAGTCCACAGAGCTTTAACCCACAAGAAAAATGTCTATATGAAGTCTTCTGCTTTACAATTGATCTGGAAATCACTAGCATTGGTGTTAGGTTAATGCCTGTTAAGGGAAAGTGTTGCCTACTTATACCAGAATGAGGAAGGGTTATTGCTAACTAAGGAAGAACTAAAAAGTAGTCAGGCAGACACTAATATTTAGTTAGGTAATTTTCTGCTTCAACTTTCACGTTGTCAGAACTCTAGTATCATTTGCCTTTGTTGATTGATGAGATTTTGATTCCTACTTATATTCACCTTGTTTTTGTTTGCTTTATTATCTAAAAAAAATCATTTTCCAACAAGATTCCAATTTACTTAAAGCCCTGGGCCACAGTGGTAACCTCCCCTCCCCCCACCGAGAAACTAGGCTAGATTGATGACTGTGACAGCTGATATTGCTGAAACAGATTTTGGGGTGTCTCAGCCATGCTTTTTCTTTCAAGAGGGGAAATGATTGCGATTGTTGCTTACATAGCCTTCACTACAGGCCAGAAACACATAGAGACTCATGCATCCCTTTTCACAATTCTGAGGGAAGGACTCTTGTCATTTCCATTTCACAGATGTGGAAACAGGTGCATCAAGAGCTGAAGTAACTTGCTCGCTTGAGCCACACAGCAGTAAGGGACTCAGCTGAGGCTTGAACCAGTCTATAGCCCCAGGCACCTTTTTATACCACCTATCAAATGCCCGATAATGACCCACTGCTGGGGTATTTGGTAATATTATTTTTTACTGGGAGGAAACCCACTTGCAATCTATATTTAAGATATATGGCCTGGCACTGTTAAGAACTGCAGAATTATTTTCTGTTTTGAAGGATATGCATGCTATACCCACTTCTAACTCTCAAAGGATTTTTAATCATTCTATGAGATAATTTTTGCAAGCATGCATTCGCGGAAAACTATTTGTATATGGCAAACACATATATGAAATCACTGGCATCACACAGAGAACCTGGATCCAAACAGCTTTCTGAAGATCATAGTTAAAGCAAAAACAAAACAGAATTTTGGAGGAGGGGGAGAAAATTCTCCCGCTGTCATTATATCATTAGCCAAAGCAGATTCCAATGTCGCACACACGCACCCCTCCCCCTCCATAAACCATTTATCATTCTCAGGATCCATTCTGATGTGACCCAACTGCCCGTCTTCTATTCTCATCTGTTCATATCATTTTCCTTCCATTGTGAAAAGGACACGATGCACATCCACACGCTTGTGAGCACATCCTCTGGCTACAAGGAGCGCATAACGGTACCTGAGCTACACGAGGCTCGCCTGCATGACCAGTCCCTGCTCGGGCTTAGAGGTGCAGAGCGTGGAATCCAGCATCCTCTGACAAGGAACAGTGCTGTGAATACAAATGTGCTTAAAATGGCTGACTTGGAAGAAGAGTACGAAAGGACCTTTCCAGCTTTCATTTAGTCACAGGCTCAAGAGGTCTTGTCACCCCAAATAGAGTAGAGAATTGAGGTGGTTTTCTAGCTGAGGGAAGCAAAGGTGGGAGAGGCGGGGGGGGGAAGGTGACTCTGGCGGCAACGACGTTTCTTTTTAATGTTCTTTTTAAAAGAAGGGAGCTCAGACCGAGCTAATCCGCAAATGAATATATGCCTCAGGTCATAATTTTTATTAATAGCTGAATAGTTTTACTTTCATCCACATGCACCCAGATATTGGGTTTATGATATTTAGTTGCATGCATATATCACTGTGTCAAAGAAAAGGGGGGAAATCCAGCCTTAATAAAAAATGATTTATTAACTTCTCCACATCCTATAAATTTAATATGCTATGGGTTCTTGCTCTCCTTGCAGATTTCTTTTGGAAGCGCATTTCTGAATATGCATTCATGATATTTATGAACAATGTATTGATAAATAGTAACAAAAGGAAACCTCTCTGGTGCAGACAAGCCACAGGCACACAGCACCACGTGACTGCCTGTCAGTCCGCCACGGTATTTATTTTGCTTCCCTGCTACTCTCAACCGGCTCATGGCCTCCCTCTAGAGAAACTGAGGGAGCAGGTTTATATTGCGCCACAATGTTAAACATTGATGCATTCATTTTCTGTATTTTTTTTGGGGGGGGGGCATCACTGCTCTCCGGTGGTGGGAGTAGGAGGCCCAGCCCCACTGCTGGAATTGAACCTCCGTCCCAGTGGGCCGCAGTCCTGCGCACAACCACTACACCACCGGGGCTCAGCCCTGATGCATTCATTTTCTGAAGAGAAAAGAACACACTTTTTTTGGAAGCTCTCCTTTTAACTCACACTTTCTGTTCTTGGCAGAAAACTTTTTTGCTTTGTTTTGATTTTAGAGGGTTGCCAAGATGCAAACTACCCACATGGCCTTTCTTGTGAGAATCATAGCAACATTCTACTATGATCGCTTGATCAATACGACTTGTCTTCTCTGTGTTGTTAGGAACCATTGATGCAGTTTCAACTCACAGTACCCATGTGCGACAAGACACACCACTGCCCCTTCCTGCACCCTCCCCACCCTCACTCCTCTGCTTGAGCCCGTTGGCTCCATCCATATCTGTCAGCATCTTTCTCTTTGGGGCTGCCTCTCTCCTTCACAAATATGAGATCCTGCTCCCCAAACTAGGGACTCCCAAGAAGATCATTAGATGAAACAATCTCACTACCCTCTCTCTTCTGAGAAACTTTTTGGCAGACCATCTTTCCAGACAGATTTGGCTTTGTCTCTGGGCAGTCCGTGGTCTATTTACAATTCTTTATCAACCCCAGGGCCCAAAGGCATCGATTCGTCTTTGGGCTTGCTTTATTCAGTGTCTAGATTTGACAAGCATATAATGCAATTGAAAATACTATGGTTTGGGTCAAGTGCATCATAGACTTAAACTGGTTTCTATGCTTTCTAACATTGGAAGATCATTTGCAGCAGATCTGCCCAGTGTACTGTTTTTGCTTGATTTCCTGTTTCCGTGACTGAAGTTCTGTGTTTAACAACTTACTGTTTTCTCTGCTTATCTTGTTGCTCATAGACCCAGGTGTGAGAATGATTGCTTTCTTTATGTTGAAGTACAAGCCATAAGGAAAGAAGTAGTCCTTCATCCTCATCAGTTGATGTTTCAAGTCCTCTTCACTTTGAGAAAGAAAAGTCATACCATCAGCATGTCATAGGTTTTTCCCTGACTCTTCCTCTAATCCTGATGCTATGCTCTTTTTCATACAGTCCAACTTCTCAGATTACCTCTTCAGCATATGGATTGAATAAGTATGGTAAAAATATATAACTCTGACATTTACAGCTCTACAGTTAATAAGCTATTCAGTATTTCCTCAATTTGTTAGAATGACGACCCTCTGATCTAAATACAGGGGTAGCAAAATGCAGTGGTCTGAATCACTCATTGTCCTAAGTATATCCATAATTTGCATAGTTGGGTGCCTTTTCATAATAAAATACAAGGAAGCATCTTTCTGATATCTTCTGTTATCAGACATGATCCATCAGACATCAACAATGATATCGCTTAGCCAACATTCTCTTATGAAATCTATTTGAATTTTTTGCAGTTCCCGATGCTGCGGCTGTTTTTTGGTTCAGGAAATTTTACTTTCATGCAATATTAATGATATTATTCAACAATTTCTATATTCTCTTGGGTCACTTTTCTTTATAATGGGTACATGTGATAGGTCTCTTCTAGTTGGTTGGCCAGAAATTTCTTGGCATAAATGAGTAAGCACTTATACAAGTCACTGCATATGTGTATTTAAACATCATAATATGCATGCTATCAATTCCCCATGATTTAGTTTTTCATCAATTCCTCCAGTGCCAATAATTCAGAATAGATATTGAAATGTTCCTGTGACATGAATACTATATGTTCCTCATCAATTGTGTCACTCCAAGCACAGTAGAGCATAGGAGCTTAGAAAATCCATGGGGACTTTTCATTTTCTTTCACGTTCTCAACTTTTTAAAGCTTTAGAGCCACCCTGTCTGATGGCCTCATCCCAAATAGCCAATACCTGTCCATTTCTGTTTATTAATGTTTAAGAGGCTGATTTTTCTGTGTTCAATTTCATTTTTGATGAATTTCAATTTTTATAGAGGAACCATGATGCTTTAGTGGCTTCATGGGCTGTATGTTAATGGTGTGGTCTACAGTTTGAAACCACAAGTTGCTGCACAGGAGAAATACTGGGCTTAGAACTCTAGGAAGCAATTACTATCTATGAAACCCACAGGGGTTATGAGGAATCAGCATTGAATTTGTGGAACTGAGTTTGCTTTTGGTCCAAGTTTCTTAGATCTATGTTTTATACATGCTAAGATCCAAGTATTCATTAATGTAATTGTTACATTATCATTTTGAATTGTACCACAGTAGTAAATCAAGGTCCTAAAATCTTTACCCATATTCTTAAAGTGGACATTCTTTTATTTTATTTCTTTATTTTTTGGGGAGAGCATCACTGCCATCTGGCGGGAGTAGGAGGCTCAGCCATGCTCCTGGAGATCTGCTGCTGGATTTGAACCAATCCAGTGGGCTGTAGTCCCACACACAACCACTATGTCGCAGGGACTCAGCCCCCTCTTTTAATGAAGAGTCCCCTCCCTCCCTCACCAACCATTGGTAAATTATACATTTTTTCATGTCTAACACTGTCTGATGTCGCCCTTCACCCACTTTTCTGTTGTCTGTCCCCCATGGAGGGGGTTATGTGTAGATGATTGTGTCCTGTTCTGACTTTTTCCTATACCTTCCCCTTCCCCTTCCCCTCCTAGTATCCATACTCTTACTATTGGTCCTGAGGGGTATTATCTGTCCTGGGATCCCTGTGTTTCCAGCTCTTATCTGTACCAGTGTCCATCCTCTGGTCTAGCTGGGTTTGTAAGGTAGAATTGGGATAATGATAGTGGGGAAATGGATCATTTAAGAACTAGAGGAAAGCTGTATATTTCATCAGTGCTACAGGGCACCCAGACTGGCTCACCTCCCCTCTGCAATGCTTCTATAAGAGAATGTCCAGTTTCCTACACATGGGCTCTGGGTCTCCATACCATATCCCCCCTCATTTACAATGATATGATTTTTTTTCTTTCATGGCTGATACCTGATCACATCAATACCTTGTGATCATACAGGCTGTTCTTCTTCTTCTATGTGAACTTTGTTGCTTCTGAGCTAGGTGGTCGCTTTTTTTTTTTTTACCATCAAACATGAAAGACTCCAGATGCTATATGTTTTGATAGCGAGGCACCATCAGCTTTCTTCACCACATTTGCTTCTGTACCCACTTTATCTTCAGTAAAGTGATTCTGATTGTGTCAGAATCATGGAATGCCAATTTAATAGAACAGAGTGTTATAGCATTGAGGGAGCAATTGAGTTGAGACCCAAAGTCCATCTGATACCTTAATACTAAACTTATAAATATATATACATAGGTCGATTTCCCCATCATCATATATAAATATATTTACATGTGCACATGCCTGTATTTAGACGTCTATAAATGCCTTCTTCTGCCTCCTAGTTATTTCCTCTATTTCCTTTTACTTTCCTTTTGCCCCATTATCATGTTCAGCCTTCAATGGGTTTCAGTAATTCCTCTTGACTATATCGCCCTGGATCAAGACCTACCAGATCTCCTACACCCTCCTCACCATTGATTTTGGGTCACTTGTTGTTCCCTTGTTCCTGGGTTTGTTAGCACCCAATTTCTTTCCTTTACCTCCCCTTCCTCAGTAGCGCCCCCCTGTCCCCCCATTCCTGCTCCTTTCTCCTCTAGCTTATACAGTCTATCTTATCTAGGTAGACCTTCAGAGATAATAATATGCACATAAAAAAAGACAGAGCAAAACAGAGCAACAAAAGAAAACAAAAGAACAACAGTCAGGAAATGAACAACAAAACAAGAAAAAGAAAAACCAATAAATAGTTCAAGATCTGTGCTTTGACCTTTAGGAGTGTTTTCTGATGGAGTGCCATCCCTGGCCCTAACATCTATTTTTGGTATTCCCTGGTAGCTTCCCTGCTCTGTTGCCTGCCCTTAGTGTTTTGCCTCAGTGTAGTCTGGTCAGATTGGGGCAATTCCTGCACTGTGTCTCTAATGTTGTCCCCCCATAATGCTATAGGTCAGGAAGGGCCATCATGTCTGCTATGGGGCTGCTCTAAGCAGGAATATCATCCTCAAGGCTTGGTGGGCCAGAATGGGTCCACTCCTTCTTCCTCTCCCTTCATTTGCTCCAGTGTGATCAAACAGGTCCTTCGCTCTGAGCTGTAACTTCAGTGCTGTCTTCTGAAGTAAATTCTTCTGCAGGCTGGGGAGGGCTATCCACATAGTTGAGATTGGGACCAGCTTCTGTCATCCTGCTTTTGATGAAGTTTTCACTGGTCACAATATTGAGAAGTAGATTTCCATATCCTTCTTCTTAGTTTGTCTTTTTATGGAAGCTCAACTGAAATCTGTGGGCCACCGATGACCCTACTAGTATTTAAAATACCAGTGGCATAGCTTCCAGCATCACAGTAACATGCAAGGCACTACAGTATGACAAACTGACAGATGGGGGGGGGGATTTTCTTCATAATGGATATAAAATCTATACTGCCTTCAAACTGCAGAGTAGGAGACTCACTATAAATGCTGGCCTCAGGGAATCTCTGCTTCCTACAAGATTTAAGATAGATATATTCAGAGAGCATGTTACTCAAACAAGACCCAATCTTTTTTGTTGTTGTTAGTTCCTTTCCCTTTGTTTTTTTTTTTTTTGCAAGATTACTGACAACTAGCTCTAAACTCTAAGGGATTGGGGTTTCTATTTAGTCTACATTTGAACCAACAGGTTTTTTGCTACCTGTAGGTATTAACTTGGGATTTCATTTAGCTAAGCAGTTTTGAACCTAGAGTAAAAGAGCTGATGATCCAGGGAAAATGTAGAGAGCAAAAAATCTGCAGACTGCAGTCTATTTTTTCGTTCTTTCTATCTGTCCATATATCAAATGGGCTTTATTTTTTCAGAAAAATTTTAGATTTACAGAAAATTCAAGAATTCCACAACTCATTTTAAAGGTGAAGTAAGCATGGGAGCATGGAGGGGAATTCTCTAAGACTGACATAGTGGTGACTGTCCAATGTGCCTTAATATGACTGAACTACTGAACAGTGTTAGATGCAAATTATGTGCCAAAAAATCCATTGGGGGTGTGGCAGGAAATACACAGATAAAGTTGAACCTGAAAGTGAGAAAAATAAATATAAGAAGAAATTGGAGTTCCCAATACCCCACACCCAGTTTCCCTTTGACCTCTTTTAACCAGAATGTAATTTAAAAAACCACCCTTCATATTATTACGCATCTCTGATTTCCTATTGTACCTCTATGTATCCATATCTAGGGAGTCTTGGTAGCGTAGTATGTTATGCAGTGGTCTGTTAATTGCAAGTCAACAAATAGAACCATCAGCCACTCCATGAAAGGAAGAGAAGTCTTTTTACCCCCTTACAGATTTGTAACCTTGGAAACTCACAGAGGAACCCCTACTCTTCCCTCTGAAGTCACTATGAGTCAAAATCAATGCAATGGCTGTGATTTGGGTTTTATGGTTGCTGTTTGGGTAAATATTCCTATTGAACTCCAATAATTATATACATAAAACACATATTTGTCATTGGTAGTCATAGCTGCCATCAAGTCCCTTCCAACTCATGCCTATACCCTCAAAACATACCCCAATGGCAAACTAAGCCTGTTGCTAGTGAGTCAATTCTGACCCTTAAAGACCTTACAGGACAGAGTAGAAATGCCTTATTCGACAGGCTTTCCAAGGCAGGCAAGGCTATCCAAGGTCAATCTTGTCAGAAACAAGATGGGCATATCTTTATCCTGTGGAACAGCTGGTATGCTCAAACTACGAATCTTGCAGCAGCCAACTAGCTAACCACTGTACCACCAGGACTTCCTATACACACACATCACTTATGGAGGTCAAGGCAGATATATAGACATTTGAAGATATAGCTTAAAATCCTGTAGTAGTGACCTAATGCTATTCCAAGTTGGCTTCAGAAGCCAAGAAGGAATTAATGGGAATCATTCCACCCATTGAACAGAACTATCAGAAAGACAAGAGGTGGTACTTCTGCGATGAAACCAAATAACAATAATACAGGGTTACATGTAGATCCATCTCTAAGGGTTAAGGATAGTTGGACAGGATAGAATGAGCTGTCCAATATATTCAGAAGTTCTTGCCACTCATGTCTGAATGAAAGGTTTAAGGCAAGGTAGTATTGAAAGTTCCTTCCAAGATATAATCTTGCATGAAGCAGGGGTAAAAGAATTGCTTTACAGAAAAGAAGAGTGATTGTCATCAGTCAAGATTCTTTGTCCTGTGCATTGTCAAAATAAAGATAGAAAGCCCTGCGTTTTTGTCTAAGTTTACCTATTCCAAGACAATGTTGAAGATTTTGACTAACTTACAGTCAAGCTGGTTAAAAATGTTTAAATATAGATAAAGGGACATAAAGGAACATGAAGGATTTTGTCACTGGAAGAGGCTAAACTGTATAAATTATATCTGTAACTATGTATGTATGTATGTATGTATGTATCTATATGGTTTGCTATTTCATCAAAATCATTGCTTGTGCTATTTCTCACAATGTGGCTCTCAATAATAAACATTTTCCCAGAGTTTCTCCCCTTAAAGGGAGCTTTATAGGAACCCTCTTTAAAAGCTTTTCTACAAACAACATGGCTTATATGCAGGAGACATAAATTTAAACTTTTTATTACCATTTCTTCAATCTTACCAAAGGCAGAAGATACCAGCTCTAAGTAATATTAGCCAGAGGCTGTTCTGTGCTTCCCTCGCCGTTTCCCTATCTCCTTTTCCTATTAGACTAATAAACAAATTCTGAAACTTTTGTTTCTGGCTCCCAAGAATCTGACTATGCAGTAGGGAGCCCTAGAGAAAGACTTAACTGACGAACTTAAGTTACCCTGAGGATGTTTGTCCACTTTCCTTTTATTTTGTCCTTAGATTGGCTTTGGAAATCTGTATTCTTAGCTTCAACAATATAGTTAGAGGCAGCGGAGGAGCTATATGTATGATTTGTCTTTGTACCTCTTTCCCAATTCCATCTGTTTTTAATATATTCTCTTGATAAAATTGTATCCCTTCTTTCCAGTCAGGCTTTTGCCTGATTTGATAGAGAGGCCCTCTGGCTCATGTTGAAATTGAAATGTATGATATCTTATTGTTTGCCTATATACCCAGATGTCCAGGCACTGGGTTTACTTTTATAAATGAAATACTGAAAACAAACAGAAGGCTTTGGGGATGTCGTTGCACAGGACAGGAACTACATTGCTACATAAGAAATGGTCAACATAAGACCGGAAGCTTCTATATCTCAGGTTGCAGATCCATGGGCTTCCCTGAACATATCTCTAGTAACATTTTTTTTTATCATTTCATGAACATTTCATAAGCTCTAGGCAAAAAAAAAATCCCTCAATATAATAAGATAGGACTGCCGTTATACATAGAGAAAATGATACACATTCCTGTGGACACAGTTCATGTCCTGTTTGGTAACCATTTCTGATTGAAGCTAGTGACATCTAAGTCATTAACTAAAAGATGGGTGGAGCACATCTCTGATACCCCCACTCCCCAAACGCATTCCCATTGAGTTGATTCCTATTCTTAATGACCTGATTTAGAGTTTCCGAAACTGTCAGTCTTTCTCAGAGCAGATAACCTCATCGTTCTCCCACTGGTGGGTTTGATAAGTGGCTGGTGCAAATGGTTTATGCTTGATGGTTAGCATAAAAATTGGTGGTTTGAATACATATAATGGTACAAAGGAAGAAAGGCCTAATGATCCACTTGGATTAAGATTATGACCAAGAACCCCCTATAGAACCTTGCCACTCTGCTACACTCGGGGGTAGAAGGAGGCAGATATGATACAAGAGGTACAAACAATAATAATCATGGTAAAAGCCATGCATGCTTACAGAGCCGAAGCCTTTATCTGGTACATTAGAATAGTTCAATTTCCCCTTGACTTCTATTCATATGTGCCTCTAAAGAGCCCACTTCAAGAATAATTTTCACTCATTGCTTCAAACACTCTTTACTGAGTTCTTGGAATGAACGAGGCTGATTTCTAGTGACTTGGGTCATGTGAATGGCTAGAGAAGAGTGCCCGCTGTATAGAAGTTTGCCGTCTAATGAGTCATTTTAATACGCCAAACCCCAGCAGACCCCACCATTTCCTATGTGTAAATACCATCAATATATTGGGTTATCTTCAAAGGACCATGCTATTAGGTGCTGTGAAGTTGATTTTTCCACTCATGTAATTGCATGCTGCAGATTAGACCAGCCCAGAAGATTTTCCAGACTGTTCTACAGTCTTCACGGAAGCAGATCACCAGGTCTTTCTTCCAGGGTTTGCAGCAAGTTCTGTGCTGTTGTGCCATAGAAGGTACCTAGAAATGACTGCAAGAGACTCCAATTTCAGATAGCCATTCAAGGTACTACCCCCGAAGATGGAACCCTTCTCAATGTATTGATAACATGGATTTTGTTCCATTAGACATTTCTTCTGATGGAAAAAAAAGAAACGAAACAAGCACATACAAAAAACAAAGCAATGTCAAAAGGCTTAGAAATTGCAGCCTGATAGATTCCATGCCTCTCTTGGCAAGCAGAGGTGGAAATTTGTCCATTTCTGGAATCAGACCCAATCTAGGGGGAAGGAAACTAAAAAACAAAATCAGGAGAGTGAGTGATTCTTTTATCACACAAGGCCCATCCTTCATTTTGTATAGATGTAGTCATGAAAAGAAAGCCTCTGCTTTTATCTTTAAGAGGAATACCTGGGCTGATTTCCTGGGCATATTAATTTGCTGCAATTCACCGCCGAAGCTAATTCTTATTTTTTTGGAATTAATTGAGCTGAAAGCTGGACTTGTGACAGCCTGGCCCATCAGTGGCCAGCACAGAAGCTGAGGACAGACGGCCATTTCAACTTTACTAGCCTGACATCCTGCATAATCAATGCACGTCAGCCACAAAGTCTGGCTGCCTGTGCTCTGCCCATTTGCAAGTTGGCTGTGAGCCCACTCACAAATTGGGATGCCAGTTCCACTAGGGCACAAGTGTCAACCGAAGATCACTTCAACAACAAGACTGCTCAGTTTTGCAAGAGGCATCATTTCGTACGGGGGGGGGGGAGGAGGAAAAGGTTTGAGGTGGTTAATCCATATATCTGACAAATGCCTATTTACATCCAATCAGACCTTCTGCCACATGGGACATTTTATGTAATGACTTAATGCACTCTGCTTTATCCTTTAGATTTAACTTTCCATCTCCGCATTTCAAATAAGGTAAACAAAAGTTGTGTCAAACCTGGGAGGCACTGGAAATGTCTGTGTCCTTTATTCTCATTACCTCCATCCGAGATGGAAAAAAATGAGCAAAGCATTATGATGTGCCTAATGTCTCTAGACACTAAGGAGAAAAGTGGAGAGTATACCTAAATAAATATATATACCTGCTTCAATATTCAACATATTAAAAATATTTGTTAAGCACTGCTGAGGCTTGGTCTCAATATCTAGAAATCTTCTAATACAATCTACACACTTGATGTCATATTAATCTATCTCACTAATGTGATGTTCCTGTTATACTTGCCTAAAATGCTCTGCAGGTTTTGTGAGAACAAATTGTTGTTGAGTCAATTCTGAGTCACAGTGACCCCATGAGTGTTTCATAAAACTTTTAGCAGCCACATTTTCAGAAATAGATCACTTTCTTTTGAAACACTTTAGGGGGAACTTGAACCTCCAGTCTTACCATTACCAATCAGTTTAAGCATATTAATTGTTTGCATCGCTTAAGAGTTCCCCTTGACCATTTAAAAATTTAAAATCTTTTTCATGGAGGCTAGCAATGTTTTACCTTATAATAGGACATATTCTCATGCAAGCTGAATAGCTACACACACACACCCAATTCACTTTTCTACCTTGGGCTTTGTATTTGACTGAACTATCTAGAAAAATAAAATCAAGATATATACATAATATGTTGCCTTAGTTAATATTCTCTACTTTATCTCTAGGTTCTAATGTCCATTAACAAGACTATCCAGAACTCATAGGCAAAATTCATGGTTAAAGAGTTTATTAAAGACATTGACAAGCTGTAATGCAGATGAGAAATGCCCAGAATACATTTGCTTATCAGAACATGTTGCAAAGTTCTTTCACACATACTAATAAATGCCCAAAGGTCATACAGCTCTACTGTGAGCTTTGATCCCAAGGCATTCAGTTCAAGCGCTGGTTCCACTTCCATAAGTCAGTAAACCCAACTTCCTGAATGAAGTGCCCGGAGGCACTCCACCAGCCAGCCTCCAGCATGAAAGCACTCTGCCTCACTTGTTCCATGGGCTGGAAAATCCCAACTCTCTGCTCCATGCTCTTCCTCCTGGTGCTGCTTCTGCTGCTTTGATATTATAGCTGTCTTCTGGATCCAGGACAATTATTGTCCGGGAATCTCACATCCAGAAGACACACTCCATTCCTGGAGCTTTCAGGTACCTGGTGCTTTCAGCTCCTTCCTTCCGCTCCTTAGAGAGCTCATTTTATTCACAGCAGAATGACATGCCAGAGAATTCTGGTCACAATCACAAATCAATCCTATCAGTACCTCCTCTCACCTTTTCCCCAGATCTATGCAGGAAAAGGTCCTTTGATGAAAATTAGAGACTTTGGCGAGAAGAGTCACATTAAATAATTCATTGTGTGTGTGTATATATATATATATATATATATATAATAACGTTATATCAAAAAAAGAACTATACAACAAGGAATCAGCTCAGCCCAGAACAACTCAAGCTGCTGGCCAACAGAAATTACAGGTCTGTGTGTACACTCACAGGAATCCAAGTTTGGCAGGAACAGGGCAGGGCACAATGGCTCCCAGGGGTAGCAAAGGACATCAGAACAAGATGTAGATTCCAAACAAGCAGTAAAGCAACAAAGAGAGGCAACAGAGGCCAGGTCTCTGTGCCTCTCATAAAAGGCCTCATGCCCCAGGAAGCATCGTCAGGCTGTGAAATGATGGATAGGCTTGACCATACCCCTACATTCACATAGGTGCAAAAAGTTGACATAAATCCAAACCAGCATGGACCTCATCCCATTTATAAAGTCTTTTCCTATTCCTCCCATCTCTACATATTGAAATTCTATCCATGTTTATAAAGATCAAATGTCTCCTCAGATCTAACTAACTTTTCTTGAAATATTACTATTAATCAGCACATATAGATTTTTAACAAAAAAATGACTGTATTTAATCTCCAATTCATGCTTAGAAAGGATATAATTATCCCCATTTTTTTGTGTGAGCAACCCTCAATTATGAGAAGTGAAGGACTTGCAAGATGCCCTGCTGATCGAATGCAATACTGAAGCCTGAATTCAGGCTCTCTATGTTTGGACTTCTTCCACCAGATTTTCATCCTCCTGACAGTATCTTTCCCTTGCTTTGTTCCTCTCAGATGCCCTTCCTTGAACTGAGTCCATTGCCATTGTTGAGATTTTAATTGCTGTGTAACTTGTATTATTCAACAATTCATTAAAGATTTAGTGAGCAACTCAATCATTTTAATGGAAACCGTGGATGATTATAATAGAGAGAAAGGGGGAGGAGGGAAGGAAGAGGATATCTAACCTTTGTTGATCTCAAAATCCGTGTCTGAACTATACTGAGTTCTTTCACAGAGTGCCGCTTCAAATCGTTACAAACAACCTCAATGGTTTTAGTATGAATAGAACATAAACAAAGGAACTGGGGCTGAAAAAGGTGAACTGACTTGCACAACGTCAGTACATTATTGGGTCATGATTAAAATCTAGCCATTTCTTCCACCATTCATGAAATGAAATATTTATTGGGAAACAATGCCAGTCAACAATGCCATGCCAGTCACTGTTAGAAGAAGTAAGGATCTGTGAGCAAATAAAGAGCCCACAAGGAACTTGCATTCCAGTGAACAGGGCGGGGGCGGGGGAGGGAAGGGAGTTGGGGGGGGGGCGAGAAGTAGCCAACGGTATTTAGCATCATTTGAATATTTTCAAACCATATGTAAAAGAAGATGGTTATGTTCTCATGTAATGTGAAGTAATTACAAGACATACAATGCTATAATTCCAGTTTGTCAATGGCATATGTATGATTTATAAGCATTATGATATTTATTGAGCATTATGTAGGCGGCACTGTGGGAAGAGCATTGGGCTGCTCAGTGTAAGGTCGGTGGTTTGAAACCCACTTGTTGCTCTGCAAGAGAAGGCTGAAGACATCTGATCTCAGAAGATTTACTCTCTCAGGCACTCTCTAGAAGGTTACTGTGAGCCAATAGAACTCCATGGCAGTGAGTTTGATTTGGGTTGGAAATAAAAAGGATCAGTGCTTGGAAAATACAGCTTTCATGATAGAAACAAAGCTGAAGATCACATATGAGAATTTTACCAGACTTATGGCTTCTTCACTGAAATTTTTTTCAACAATAATAATAGCAAGTGTACATGAGCCTTGCCCGCTGAAATCCAGAGTAATGAAATTAATTTCACATGTAGGACCAACCAATGGAAAATTTCAGTATCAGCAGGTAAAAGGGGTTCGGGAGCTGACTGTGGAACAGACTGTCAATTGCTCATATGTAAATACATCTTGAAGAAAGATACAAGTCCATAAGAGGCAAAATATGACCTGAGTGTATCTCATCTGAATTTTGAAGCCATCATAAACCAATTTTGACATATTGAACACTGATGAGAGAAAAGCTGATAATCTGTGGGATGACATCATGTGTATCAGACATAAAAGAAGCAGAAAGTCACTAAAAAGACAAGAAAGACAAGATCAAATTGTATGTCATGAGAGACTCTTAAAGTTTCTCTTGTGTGTAGAGTACCCAAAATAAATGGAAGAAATGATCAAGTAAGAGTTGGACAGAATATTTCAAAGGTCCCCTTGAGAAGATAAAGTATATAAAGAAATGTGTAAAGATCTATAGTTAAAAATCAAAAAGGAAGAATATACATAGCATATCTCAAGCTGAAAGAAGTGAAGGAAAAAATTCAAGATCAGAATTTCACAACTGAAGGGTTTTATGGACAGAATAGTGAAGTTGTGCAGGAAATGTTAAAAGATTGATGAAAGACACAGAATCAAGGCATCCAAAAGAATTCAGTAATATCCAACCCTTTCAAGTAGCATATGATCAAAAAACCAAAGCTATGAAGGAAGAAGTACAAGTTACATAAAAGACATTAACAAAAAATTAGGCTGCAGAATTTTCCAGAATACTATTGAAATGTTTCAACAAGCTACTGAAACACAGGATGCACTCATTCATCTATTCCAAGTAATATGTAAGACTTGATCAATCAAAGAGAAGAGCTCTATATGTGTTCCCATTCCAGAAAAGGTCACCCAACAGAATGCAGACATTATTAAACAATATCATTTATATTACATGCAAACAAAATATTGCTAAGATAATTGGACAATATTTACAGTAGTATATTGACAGAGAGCTGCCAGAAATTCAAGTTAGATTCAAAAGAGGATATCCAAGGGATATCACTGCTAACATCAAATGTATCTTCATTGAAAGTAGAGTATACCAGAAAGATGTGTACCTGTGTTTTGATTATGCAAAGGTATACAACTTTGTACATCATTACACATGTTGATAGCATTGAGAAGAACAGGAATTCCAGAACACTTCATCATGTTTATACAAAACCTGTCATAGAATTAGAGGCAATCGTTCTAACAATACTGCATGTTCTATAATCAGGAAGCTGTGTACCAGGTTTGTATCTTTTTACCATCCTTGGTTGGCATACTGAGTATAAAACCCCAAAATTTGGACTATATGAAGAAGAATGTGTTGTCAGGATTGAAGGAAAGATTATTAACAACCTGAGTATACAGATAACATAATGTTGCTTGTTGAAAATGAGGAAAACTTGAAACATTTACAGGTGAAGATCAGAAATGGAAGACTTTCATATGAATTCAAACTGTATATAAGGAAAAGCAAAATACTCACCAGTGGGCCAACAGACAGCAACATGATCATTTGAAAAGATTAAAATAGGTTTTTCAACTTCCTGACTGAATAAGTATGGTAGAAAGATACAAGCCGTGGTATTTTCTTTTTGGGGGGCGGAGGGGCATCACTGCCTCTGGTGGTCGTGGGCACTACCCAGTGCTGCTCCTGAGAGCCACCGCTGGATTCAAACTGCCAAGCCTGCAGGCCGCAGTCCCACACTCAACCGCTTACGCCACCGGGGCTTAGCCCCAAGCCTTGGTATTTTCAAGCATCTCACATGCATGTGAAAGGTAAACAAAGCATAAGAACAACTGCAAAATAAATTATTTATTTTAATTACAGTGTTGGCAAAGAATAGTGGAAGTGCCATCAATGGACAAAAGAACAGTCTGTCTTGGAAGAAGTACAACCAAAATCCTCCTTAATGGTCATCATTCTTAATGGTAAGGGTGACGAGACTTGTCTCACTACTTCGGACATGCTATCAGGAAAGCCCACTCCCTGGAGAAGGACATCATGCTTGGTAAAGTGGACAGACACAAAAAAAGATGAAGGCAAGATGGATTCACACAGTGACTGTGGCTATAAACTCAAACACAAAAATAATTGTGAGAATGGAGCAGGACCCGGCAGTGTTATGTTTTGTTCTGTTGTACACTGGATCACTCAGAGTGAGAACTGACTTGATGGCTCCTAAGGCAACAATGGGGTCAATGGCATGAATCTTACCATTTTAAAACTACGAACTCTATGAAGAGAAAGGCTGGGCTTTATTTCATTTGGAATCTCCAGCTCCTATGCTACAACTTCCACAAGTTAAATGATTGAGGTATAATAACAGGTGCTCTGTAATAGAATTGGTTGCTCAAAGTTCTCAAAGTAGTATTGGATCAGAAATTGTTGATTGCCTTAACCCCTCTTCTTTATTTACCCGGGTGTGCTGAGTAGATAACTTTGTGAAAAACATAGTGTCCACTTCTCCCATTCCACCTCTTATGGGTAGCAAGGCAAAGAATGGGATTTCCAGACAAGTAATTGTGCTTATGCAACACCTGCACATATGTGGCAGAAAGACAAAGCCCTAACAAGGATAAAGAAGCACCAGAAAGGCTACTAGAAAAACAAGTCCAGCAAAACCATTAACTTGTGAGCATTGATAAACGTTTACTGTGAAAATTCATTGAGTTTAGAGGTTCATTAAAAGCCAATTAATAAAGAAATGCTATTTGAATGTTAAAATTAGAGTGAATTTTTTAGGGTCATGCCAATTCCTTGCCATTTTCTATAAAACTAACTCTGAATATTTATTTATGCTTTAATAAAAATAGTAAAACTCTGAAACAACTTGTTTCAGTGTCTAGGATTAGCAATTATTTCTAGATGCCTCAATAAGTTTGAATTGACTCAATGGAAACAAGTTTGTTTTTTTATTCACTACTCAGAAAAGATAAACTATATTCATGAATATTAAAAATGTAATTACATATGTAATATGTGCAAATACTGTGTTAACTATGTCAAAACCTTAAAAAAGACAAAGAGACTTCTGCCAACTCATGACTAAGTTCCATACAACTCGTGAAATATACAAATTGACAGTAAAGCACCTCTAGGAACCCGAACCTGGGCTAAATAATCAGGAAGGAAAAAATTAATTTATATCAAATACTATATTCCTGGTTGTAGAAATAATGACAATGTACAAGAGTTAAGGACATACCATAGAACAACTAAAATTAATAAGAGAAAATAGGAAAAAGCATATGAATGATCAACTATGTAGTTTATAGCAAGTTATGTATAACATTGCTAAAATTGAGAATGAAGAGAAATGCCTTAGTGTCATATAGAACCAGGGCATGGATCATGAAGTAGATGTTCAAACAAACAAAGAAATAGGTGGTATAAAATTGGAAATGGTGTGGGACAGACTTGTGTAATTGTGTCTCATTAATTACATCAGTATGCAATACAAATAATCTGAGAAGCTGAACAATGCATGAGAAAGGAATGCAGCGTCAGCTTTGGAGACTGATTGGAATACTGGAGTTACACAGATGACAAAATCTGATGTGCCCAAGGAGAAAATGTGAAGCAATTACTAAGGAGGATCAAAGACAACTGATAAAGATAAAATACAGCCACTTTCAGTATAGATGAGACATAAGCATAAAGAAAATAGAAATCCACACTACTGAACCCATAATAACATCAGAATACATGATAATGCACTTGACAATTTTAAGGATATAATTGTTCTTGGATTAACAATCTGCCCATCAAACCAATAGTCAAAAAATCAAATGACATATTACATTGTACAATCCTCAAACGTCCTCTTTAATGTGTTTTTAAAAAAATGATGTCACGCTGATGAATAAGAGACACTTCACCCAAACTATGGCATTTATAGTTTCCTTACATATATGACCTGCATGTGAGAGCTAGACAATGAATAAGTAAGACCTGGGAATACTTAACAGGAGGTCTGGTGGCATAGGGGTTGCAAGTTGGGCTGCAGTTGGAAAGCATCAGCAGGTCTGAAGAATGGGGCTTTCTAGTCCAAGAAGGAGTTCTACTTTCTGAAACGACCAGGGCAGCTTCACCGTGTTTTATAGGTTATACGAGTTGGCACCAATTCCAAGCATTGAGTACAACAATTCACACAATTCAATTGTAGCATTGATAAAGGATGATATAGACCATAGTCCACTAAAAGAATGAGTAAACTATTTAAGAGAAACAACTGTCAAAATGTTCCTTAGAGAAGAGCATTTGGTCTTGCTTACATTATGCACTTTATCAGAAAAGATTAATGGCTAGAGAAAGAAATCTTACTTATTCTAATGGAATGATAGCAGAAAAGAGGGGACCTTCCATTAAACAGATGAACACTGCCAGTGTAGTAGCGGGTACTAGCAACTATTGTGAGGATGCTGCAGTACTGGACAACAAACATTGTCTAATAGTATATAATATATACAGGAGGAGTAACCCCTATAAAACGGAATTTTTTTTCATAGCTATTTTTTTTTGCAAAACAACCTTATAGCCTTCAAAGTATTCTCCATTGCATTTAATACACTTGACCAATGTACGGTTTCATTCTTGAAATCATTTTTAAAATTCATCTTTTTGGATGGCTGACAGAACTTCCCTTGCTTTTTTTTATTCATCTCTTCTATGTCCTCAAGTCATCAAATTGCTGGACTTTCATGTCCCTCTTCATTCATGGAAACCAAAGTCACACAGAGTAATGTCAGGTGAGCAGTGCGTGGAGCAAGAGAGGCATGCTTTTTTTTCTGCCAAAAATTGGTGCACTGAGATGGCTGTGTGAGTAGATGTATTGTCGTAGTGGCAAAACAAGATTGTTAAAAATCAGTCTTTTATGGCACACTGTTATGCAATCTTTTCAGAACCTGTAAATAGAAAACATGAGTAACAATCTGACCTGGAATGAATTCCAAATGCACTACAAGTCCATGTTTTCATCAACTCGGGATGTTGACTGACATCCAAAATAAGGTTTACCAATAATTGATATTTCACCTTTTTTGAAATGAACAAACCACTCAGACACTTGCATTTTTCCAATAGCACTGTCCTTGTAAGCTGTGTTCAATGTCACAGCTCTTTCTGTGGCATTTTTCCTGAGCATGAAACAAAATTTCACAGCAACATTCTGTTCTCTTAAATCAGCCATCAAAGAAAACTAGGTTTAAGGTGAAACTACTTTTACAAAAATGTTCACTGTGATCAGAGAGAACCTTTCCAGGTGATGCCACAGGGTGCACTAACTCAGAGCGAGGTGCTGGATGCTTGTCTAGTGGGAAAAGTTTGTATTACTGAAACTCCACTCCACCCAGAGCAATTCCAGATTTTGGGGGGGGGGTGTCCCAGATATTGCTGAGTATTGTCCAGGTATGTCGAGTGCTATGAGTCAGAGTCTATTACAAAGCACCTAGAAAAGGATATGGAAAGTCTTTGAAATATTTAGTAATAAATAGGAAATTTTCCTTCTTATGACACAGTTCTCAACAAAAAAGAAGATAAGCTTATCATCTGCAATGAGCAGAATCCCTAGAGTAGTGGTTCTCAACCTTTCTAATTCCATTACCATTTAAGATAGTTTCTCATGTTGTGGTAACCCCTCATCCATATTTTCACTGATACTTCATAATTGTCATTTTGAAAATCGGACAATTCCTCTGAAAGGGTTTTTCGACCCCCAAAGGGGTCACGATCACAGGTGGAGAATCACTGTTCTAGAGTATCCATAGGAATAGCAGTTAACTATAGAAACATGCAGAATATGGAAAGGTAGCATTTTGACTAGGACTCAGATCAAAACAGTGACAGATGGCCTATGCATTTTATCACCTCAGCTAATTACTTCTTGGGGAGGGGGGCGACTGGGACATATTACAAACTGTGCAAATGACAAAGGAGCCATGTCATACTCCTTTGGCTTCCCTATTGCCAAGAGACAGATGTCAGGCTTTTTGTTTCCTTTTTTTTTTTCAATTAATCATTTTATGGAAGGCTCATACAACTCTTATCACCATCGATACATACATCATTTGTATACAGACCACATTTGCACATTTGTTGTCATCATCATTGTTGAAACATCCTCCTTCTACTTCGACCCCCGGTATCAGCTCTTTCTTTACCTATTCTGACACCAACCATTCCTCCCAGAACTCTCCACTTCTTTGTTGAATTGGAATGGTTTCAATGGCTACAAATAACTCACACACAAGTTCCTCTTGATCCTCAGCCTCTCAGCCACCTCGTCCCTTGGCCGCTGCCTCCAAGGACCAGGAAGTCAGCACAAAGTTGTCTCACAGTCTCAAAATCTTGCTGCTGCTCCTCTGCTACGTCTCTGGCTTCTTTGTCATAGCCTCTGTCTCAGCCAGGCTCTTTTGCTCTGCGCCGTCATCTACACACCATAGTCTTTACTGCCTCTGGTCACAGCCTCCACCATTTCAGACAGGGATATTGAACATGCGCAGGGGTCCTGGGATTTTGTTCTGTGTCAGAGATGACTCCTATACACTGAGGAGTAATTGTAAGGTGTGACTTTTATCACGGAGTAGACCATACCTCTCAGGAAACCAAGGGTGTGACTTGGTTCATTACCTTTGCTAAGGGCAGGACTTAATCTCACCTTAAGACGACCCATTGGCATCACAGAAAACTCTTTCCCAAATGGTATTAGAGCCACAGAGCAGAGTATAAGACAATACACAGCACATAAGGAATTATGACTAGAAGGGTCATAGCGATTAACTGCATCTTACAAACTCATGTTATGAAGAACCATAAATGCGATTTGCATTTGCAGGAGACTTTACTATCCCCTGGTGTTACCTTTTTGATACTGCAGAAACCTTCATTCTAGAATTCCAACAACTCTATTTTCTCTGTCTTCTTACTTCTCTTTTAATCCACCACTTCCACTTCTGCAGCTTCAGCCTGTTACTATGGTATGTGCTCAACTCTGTTTCTCTTTTGTATTGTATAACTGGAATACCTTCTATCCTCATGGGTTTTTTTTCTGCCATAGATGCTTTCCTAAGGAGAATATAACTTCTTGCTTGTTTTGTTTGTCATTCCCAGCATAGAAGAAACATTACCAAAACACTTCTACTTCCCTTAGAGAAAGAGTAAAGATGGGAATGGAGTATGAATGAGGAGAGAAACCAGGATATGCTCACTTTGTGAGGATGGTTTAAATGATGAAGAGAGACAGGCATCCAGGATGGCAGTGACCTCCCTAGACATGAGACATGCTATTTTCCTGTTCTGGGAGAAGTCTCTATGTTTCTGTTGCTCATTTTTGAGCTCACTGACAGTATTATGAAAACACAAATGACATGAGTGAGTCACTACAACCATTATTGATGTTCAAAAGCTGGTTCTGCTCCAGGGTAGAAGGAATCCATTTTCAACTGAACACACGGAAAGGAACACCTATGCTAGCTTTGTTTCTTCAGCTTTGTATGCTATATCTTTACAGGATTTTTTTCATAATGCAACTCTAATGGTCATAGAGGGGTGGAGGACATTTTTCTTCATTGTGGCAAGGGCTGTTCAGAACAATTGTGGATACTAGATCAACTTGCGATTCATGGACCAGAAACAGAAAACAGACCATTGGAACTCTTGTGCTACCATGCTGAGTAAGCTATGGCAGCAACCAGATGCAAGCAAAGGCTTTAAGTTGTAAGACTTTCAAGTCTGCCTCCTTAGCCCTTATGAACTCTAAGACCTGTGCTCCCAAAAAGGTGGTTTGAAAGATTCGATGTACAAAAATGACTGGAAATAAAGTATTAATAGAGACTATTCATAAGAAGGAACCTAATTAATAGCCATTAGCATCACCTGCTTAAAGGAAAAGGAGCTTCCACAGATCTTTAGGGCTCCTTGAACGGGTGCACAAGTCACACAAATATACCATCTAAAAGGGCTAAATGTGAAATCAAGTGACAACTACAAGGAGATCCATGTACTATATTCTGTGCACTAGAAAATGAAAAAGGAATAAATTCCAGATCAACAGGAGTTAACACAAACAAAGAGAATCTGTCCGATTCAAAATTTCTCAGTGGGGCCTCAGAATGGTAAAACCCAAGGAAGCCAATTGTCATCAAGCTGATTCTGACTCAGAGTGGCAAAGTAGTTCAAAAATGAGCCACTCTATGAGACCTGACAGCTCTCGTTCCTACAGCTGCTGATGCGTTTGAAGCAGAAACCTTGGTGTTAGCCACACAATGTCTATGGCACACAGTCGCCAGGACGCCATCGCAGATGTACTCCAGAAGTTTCACGGAAGTTTCAAATTTACATATGCACTAGGAGATATAAATGCCAGCCCCAAGTGGGTCTCTATTTTAGGTTGGTATTTCTATTTCTGTGGGCCCTATTATAGGCCCACGGTATCATGTTGCCTCTTCTTTCCTGGATATCCAGAGAACTGTAAGATGTAACCCTCCTTCATATAGCTATATCTCCTCATCTGCACTTGCAGCACTCAATTGCCTTCAAGGTGTCTCGAAGAAATGAAGCTATATGTCTCAGCATCTTGACTCACAGAATGCCCAGAAGTAGTCCTAGAGGGAAGAGAGTAGGAGATAAAAGCATAAAAAAGCATAAAAAAGAATACTTCTTCTCCAAAACTACCGAATGTTCCATTTACATGTTGTAGGGTAATAGCATTATATTCATACTTTTTTTCATAAAGGAACATTATGAACACCCTGATTTTCAGTCAGTAGGAGCTATCTATTGGAATTAATCTCTTAGCCTCTTGGAAAACCATTGTGGGCAGCTTGGTTCCTATCGTAATTTGTGATCTTTCCTGTGGCTCTATATACAGCATGTAACTCACTTGTGCTCAGTTACATGGAGTTATCAAGGATCGTTACACAGCTAGATATAATTTTGCATCCACTAAGTCAATAGGCGAGAGATTTCTGATTGCTGGAATATCCATCATCTCCCCTGACACTGTGTGCATCACAAGAATGAGAAGCTGCCCTTTGTTTCAAACTGTTTTTTTTAATGTAGCTAGCAAGACCAAAGCAAATATTAATTCTCTTCTGTTTCAAATCTTTCTCAGATGTGTATTGATTAGAAACCAACTCAGAAATTTAATTAGAAATACAAGCTTTTCTCCTTCCCTTAGGTTCAGATTGAATTTATCAAAATTTTCCCCAGATTTACTTATGTTGATGCTATCAATATTAGAAAAGGCCTGAACTCCCAGGTATTCTCTAATTTATGCTAGGATTATGGTGATCTAGAGATAGGAGCTAGCAATCTGGTCCTTGTATGCTATATCCACTCCACTTGGGGTATTTAGGGTAGAGGTTGGTGAGGTTGCTGCAGTCACGCTCAGACACACCCTCATCATCACCACCACCAACACGCCAGCCTTTCCCAGTCATTTTGCAGAAAATAAATCTTGAGAAAATAATATCTTGGGAAAAGTTCTTGGGTAGTTGGCGTAATTTATTTACAAAAATTGTGTCTGTTTGTTTCTTTGAAAATGCAATTCTATTTTACTCAGAAATCTTCATCAGCAACAAGATTCATTGCCAACAAACATGGGGAAGATGCACCCAAATAATTATTTATTTTGAAATATCTTTTATAAAAGATTTTATGTTCTGCTTGGGAATTGCTCTTATGAAAGTTCCATCCATGAGTGCATGTTTATATTCAATAATGAACTATTCAGTTGATCATATTCTAGGTGAATGTGGTGGTGCAAAGGGTGAGGCATTGAGCGGCTAACTCTAAGGCCAATGGTTCAAACCAATAAGGGAGATGACATGCACAGGGTCTGCTTCCCTCAGAAAAGATGAATTTTGCAAACCTCAAAATATTGGTGTTGATATCTTGCTTCTCCAGGATGGCAGGCACAGGGGAAGAGCCCAGCAAAGAATACAAACTCGCAAAAAAGGCAAAGAAAACCTCAGGGAGAAGATACCTGGAGGCGGTGAGAACGAGACATCTTGAATGCCAGCAGACATTAGAAATGAATATATAAAGAGAAAAGCTCCCCAAACAGAAGCAATATGGGATGCCTGCCCTTCCAAAGGAGCAAGGAGTCTACCATGGTTTTCATCATTTTGCTTGCTAATTTTCACAGCAGCTTTGCCCCTTGATGTGAGTGAGAGGAAGAAAGATGAAAGAGTAAACTGTCTTTTCTGCTTTGTCTTTCTTACCATTGTTGATTTCTATCTTTGAGAATTGGCTTCCCCGAATACATTTCTTCAGACAACTTGGCCACAAAAGCAAACTGGTCCTGAACTTGAAGGCTATTTGCAATCAGTATCTGGATAAGATGGTACATGGGACAGCAAGGAGGTTGTAATGCTGGAATTCCCCTTTTATGAAGCCATCTTCATCAAATAAAGGGAAACTGGATTTGCATTGCCCTCCTTCTAGATGTTATTCACTAGGAAACTCTAGGGCAGATGTTATTTTTAGCAACTAGATTTTTGCCATGTCAGATATTATTCAAAATAGACTATTGTTATTTGCTCTGTTTCTATATTGTGAAATTAAAAATCATATTTACACCCCTCTACATCACTACCAAATAGCTCCCAAAGAACATTGATTCTTGGGAAGAATTTAAAATGAACTAAAACATCCCTAAACTGAATGACACAATCAATACCCGATTGACTGTGTCATTCATGTCAATACACTGTATTGAGACATTTCAATAAACTTAGCACTTCTCCCCATGTTTTCCCCTCTTATAAGAACAAAAGGAATAAGACCATTTGCAAGTGTATTCTATGTGATCTGGAACCTACACCATTTCACAGGCTTAATTCGTATAAAGCTAAAAGTTTTCTCACAGCAGGGTATACTTCATATGTGTCTGACCAAGCTGTTCACTTGGGTCTGACAGGATTTTATCTGCAGTTCATTTGTAATCTCTAGATATGAAAATGAATATTAGATACAAGGATGGCACATGGCCACGCAGGCTAAAAGATGTTTCATTCTATTGTACCTAGAATCATTATGGATAGGAATCAATTCAATGACTCTGGAGAACATGGTCAGGTACTGGGAATAGTCCATCTTCTTTCTACCCTGTCCTCCATACACTTGGCAACCCCATCACTGGAGAGAATTATGTAAGAGGTTCAGGACTACCTCTAGAAAGTATGCAAGTCAGTTGTTTGAATTATACACTAATTCTCTTTTCTTCTCTCTATAAATACAGCATCCCTAGGAGACCGACTTGGTGTTTTTAAATCCAATTAAATAAAATCATGTGAGGCAGGCTTTGGATTTGTGTACTTAAACAATGCACTTCTTCTTAGGCTTCTGCTTGCTGTCATCACAGAAAGTATTTAATCAAAATAAAATTTAAATCCCCAAGTCCTTCAGTTACTAAGCTACTTTAGATCAAAAAGTTGATTTTTATCATCAACTAAAAACAATAATTGAAGTTATAAACTACAGTGGATTTCTTTTTATAACTTTTCTGGCCTTGGGTCTCCAAAATACTGGTGATGCTGCAATCTTGAAAGTGACTAGTCTATTTACCATCCACTCAATAATTTACTTCGATCTGGATTACCTAATGGGCCCTAGCTCATTCTGACCTTTTCCTGCACCAGAAAGATGGTCCACCTTTTAATTAGTAGGAAGTATATGAACTAACCTATATAACCCGCCAAACATGATGTATTAGAACCAGGAGAGGAATGCTGCCCTTTGGACACACAGCACTGAGCTTGAACCCTCCCAGGCAGTAAAGCTGTGACAGTGATGAATATTAACTGACACAGTAAAAATATAGTTGCTGACAATAACCCATGCCCCAGTGTCTTCTTCTGATGAATAACTCATCGAAGCAGAGCAATACAAGTCTAATTTCTCATTATTTTATAAGTGACTGTTTCATTAAACAGAAGAGGTGTATGTCCTTTGACAAATTCCTGAGCTAGGACCCTCCCAGACAGAGTAAAACTGTGACCTTGAAAAAAAAATGAAGAAGAAGTATGACACGGGGATAGGCTGAGGGAGGGAGGGGACAAGGGAAGTCAATACCAAGTCATTCAAGAAGAAATAAAATCTTTGAAGTGGATTGTGGTAGCAATTGTATAATACCACTGATATGATTGGATGGATGGTGAAATGTATCGGTAAGCATTCCTAGTAAAAGGGAAAAAATTAATAAAAGCAATAAATGGGGCAGTCGCAGCAGAAATAGACAACTAGCCAAATCAGACCGTGGCAGCAGTGTATAGCACCCAGCTGAGAGTTCAGAACGCAATGACAGCTTTGGATTTCTGTCTGAAAGTTTCTGAAGGTTGAAAATGAACATTCATTTTAGGATGAAAGTTAGCAAGTTCCCTTGAGCTGTAAAAGTATCTCTTTTGCTATATTTAGTTTTCTTGTTGCGCTCCAAATTTTGTATATCCTGATTTCTGTTTATGTCTTTGGTTTATTTCCTTCTTGTCCTAAATTTGTCATTTCAATTGTTTTCATGAGTACTTTGTGACCATTCCAATTAATTAACAAATCCCATTGAGTAAGAATGGCATGTGGTGAATGTCTGGTGTCAGAAATGGTAGAGATGCTGGAAAATAAGAACATAGTTGCTCACTGTCTCACAGAAACCAACTTGGTCATGATTTTTATAGCAAGAGTTAGTACTTCAAATAGAAGGGAAAATTAGCCTTTATAGGAAAGTAAATGATCTATTCTTTCTTAGGACTTGACCTCCTTTAGGGCTGAGTCCTGGTGGCATAGTGGTTGAGTGCAGGACTGCGACCCATGGGTTTGGTGGTTCAAATCCAGCAATGGCTCTCCAAGAGCAAGGCTAGGTAGCTCCTACCACCACCAGAGGGCAGTGATCCCCCCCCCAAAAAAGACTTGACCACCTGCTGAAACAATCATGTATCAGGCATCAAAGAACAACAATCAAATTCAATGGATCAACAGACTCTCAAGATGATCGCTGAAGACAAATGGATACACAGGCTAACAGAGTGGAGGAAATGGATAGTAACCAGATACCAAATGAGTGTGTGGAGTCTCAGAGATTTGAAGATAAATGAGTTGCCATTCAGCACAGAAGCTGCAAAGCCCATATGGAAGAAGCACACCAGCCTGTGTGAGCAAGATGGGCCAAAGGGAGCAGGTATCGAGCATCAAAGAACAAGAATCACATCATTATGAATGAGAGGGAGAGCAGGGTGGAGACCTAAGGTCCACTGGTGGGTACTTGGTCACCCCCTTACAGAGGAGTCATGGGAAGGAGACAGACCAGTCAAGGTGCAGCGAGTCAGTGATGATGCATACAACTTTCCTCTAGTTCCTGAAGGCTTACTCCCCCCAAATATCATGGTCCCAACTCTACCTTATGTTGTACTATAGAAGGTACACGGGTAGAGAGGGGAGCTGGAGGTATGGGGAACCCAGGACAGATGAGCCCTTTGGGGCCAGTGGTGAGATTGGAGCTACTGAATGGATGGAGAGAAGGTGGGGTAGAGAGACAGAACCAGCTGCAAGAATCTACACATAACTTCCAAATGGAGGACAGTCATCAAAGGAGTGGGCTGGGGGAGAGGTTGGACAGTGTAAGATATGACAGAACAATAATAAATTATAAAGTATTGAGGGTTTGTGGGGAAGGGAGAGCAGGGGAAGAGGGGAAAGGATGGGAAGTTGATATCAAGGGCTCAAGTGGAAAAGCGGATATTTGGAGAATGATAACAGCAGCAGACATGTGAAGTTGCTTGGCACAGTATATGTATCTATGTATTGTGAAAAATGATGCATGAGCCCCCAATAAAATGATTTGTAATTAAAAAAAGACAATGAGTGAAAATAAAAGACTTGACCTCCTATAGGTTAACATTGGTGTCTACTTCAACATTGTCTTTCCCCCTTTCAAACAAATTATAATATAAAATATTTCTTGCTATAGTTGTTTTTATCCATTGATTTTGTGTTCCAGACAGTGTGTGAGGAGGCAAAGTCATTTCAAAAAACTGGCAAGGTTCAGTCCTTACCACTTATCCTTCATCATATGACTTGAAAACAATCAGGTGCACAATAGTTAAGAATCTAACTGTAATCTGAAAGATTGGTAGCACAAGCTTACCCAGTGGTTCTATAGGAAGCAGAACTGGTTATCTGCTCATATAAGATTATAGATTTTGGAAATATTAATAGAACAATTCAATTCAGTCATATGAGGACACTATGAGTCAAAGAGCACAAAACAACAGCAACTTATGATTTGATTAATTTTAGGCTAGGGCTGATAGAGGAGGGACACTCAGTTCAACCTCAAGATGCTGTGGTGTGTGGATGTCTTAGGGCAGAGTGTCTGTCAACTATTATTTGGCCTTTGTTAAAGTGTTTCCTAAAAATGCATCACTTGAGCTTAACCTAGTAGGATGCATAGGAGTGGAACCTGTTCCTAAAGTGGAGGTATAGCTATTACAAAGACATGCAAAGACAGGGAGAGATGAATATGGGAGATCAAGGAAATTGTAAAAATTAACATGGTTTGCCAATATGTGTTGAGTATGGAAAGGTATACTTAGGAATTCCCTTGTATGCCATCTGTATTAGTCCAGGTAGACTAGAGAAACAAATTCATAAACACACATATGTATATAGGGGAAAGGTTTATATACAAGAGGAATGGAACATTGTGAAGGTATCCTAACCCAGTCCAGTCCAAGATCACCAGTCTGACATTATCCCATATGTCTGATACCAATCTATAAAGTCTCCTTCTGATTTGCAAAGCATGTGCAATGACACCAGGACAATCACGGATGAGTGGATGCAGAGTCTTGTGTGTCCGGTGGCAGTAGAAGCAGTAGAAGCACCTCAGTAGAAGCACCTCAGAAGCTGGCAGGTATCTCCGCGTGGCTTGTCTGGCCCCAGAGGTCTGCCTCCATCAGGGTAAGCCCATAAGGCATCTCCTATAGCTCCTACATTCTCCAGGAATCAGGATCGATCAGCATGCTGTCATCTCATCTTGACAGCAGTTAATCTCTCAGAGACTGAGTCAAGTCTCTCTACTCCAACTGTGTAATACCGTGAGACTTCCCAGAATTCTCAGAAGAAAGTCATGCCCACATAGAGGCCTCATGGGATATCATATTCACAGGATAGACTCCACCCTACACTCCCAATCATGAAATTGACATCAACTACATGACTGCCACACCATGCTAAGCGTTCACTGCTGGTTGCAAGACGTACAGTTGAAAGCCCCAGCTCTCTGCAGGGAAGACAAGGTCCTCCTCATCTGTGCAGATTGGCAGCCTTGGAGACACTACATAGGGTTGCCATGAGTTGGGGTTGACTCAGCAAAGTGGGCTTGTAGAAACCATCCAGAAGACAATGTGCAGAGGTGCCTGTTGTCAATCTATCGTAGCTCAGTTCTCCATCTACCCAACCTCACATGGCTTTCATAGCATGGCATTTCTCTATTGTCAGATAGCAAAAGGGTAGCTTTATCAGTCAAAGGTGCTACAAGGACCATAGATGAGAAAAGAGTTTGGCTTTTGTGTGCCTATGCATATTCTCTGTAGCAGGCCTGGGAGCATTACAGAATATGGCTTTCCAGAAAATCCTTGCAGTGTGATACCTCAGATCACTTTGCTATCTCGACTAGCCCGTGCATGCACACGCTTCCACAATGACTAGATAGCAACCTTCATGTGGGCAAAGGAACTTTTCCAGATTTGTTTCTTCTTCAAGTATTCTGCTTCAGGCTTTGCAGAGTGGTGACATCTTCTAGTCTATGTCCTTTATAATCTGTCTGCTCCACTCTAAAACTCTAATCCCCTGGGTGTGAGGTCAGCCTGACTAGAGAAACAAATCCAGGGGCACTCATGTATGTAAGAATGACCATTATATCAAGAAGTAATTGTCTAATAAGAAAATATTGTAGCCCAGTCCTAGCCAAGTCCATAAGTCAGATACTAGTCCATAAGTCTCTCTTCAGATGTACATAGTCATATACAATGATGCAGACTGCAGCAAGATCACAGACTGATGAAAACAGCCAAAAACAAGGCTCTCGTTCATGGAACTCTAATGCAATGTTTCAACAAACTAGTGATATACTGGAAGCATTCACTCATCTATGCAAGGAAATTTGGAATACTGCTACTTGGCCAACTGATGGGAAGAGATCCATATTTCAGAATACTTCATTCTGTTTGTGGAGAAAACGTACATTCATCAAGAGGTGGTTGTAGAAACAGAACAATGGAACACTGCATGCTTTAAAATCATGAACGGTGTGCATCGGGACTGTGTGCTCTCACTAGACTTATTCAATATGTACTGCTCAAATGATGAAAAAAGCAGAATTTTATGAAGAAGAATGCATCTAAGTGTTAGGATTGGAGAAAGGATTATTAATGACCTTCAATATGCAAATGATATAATATTGCTTGGTAAAAGTGAGGAGGACTTTCCAAGGATCAAGGATCCTGGATCAAAGATCCTTTTCAAGGATCAAGATAATTTACAATATAAATTACAATATATAAATAATATAAATTACAATATAAATTATAAATATAAATTATATTTCAATATAAATTACAAATAAACAAAGAAAACTCAAATCCTCACAACTGGACAATAAGTAAAATAATTATAAATGAAGAAAAGATTGAAAATGTCATTTTTTGGTCTTGGTTAATTGCCAATCAATGTTCATGGAAGCAGCAGTCAAGATATCAAACAGTGTGTTATACTGGGTAAATCTGATGCACAAGACCTTGCAGTTAGTATCTCAACTCATCACCACTCCAGCACCAGGGCTGTAGAATGAGGTCAGCTAAAGAAAGTACTGAGCATGTTACTAGACCACTTAGTTAGGATGCCTCAATGAACCAAGTCCTGTACTCTTCAAAATAAGGAGCAAAGTCCCAAAGGAACAAAGTAGCCTTGGCAGCTACTATCTTTTTCTGTCAATTTTGTAAATAAATCTATCACATTGCTTTTGCTAATTCAACTTTCCACAGGCATCTCTATTGATGAGAATTGTAATAACCTGTCAATTTGCCTTAAAAATGCAATCTATCTATCATGGTTAACCTAACCTCACATCCTCTTCTGCACCCACTAATCACTAGTAAATTTTAGTTTTTTAACACTTGCCTTTTCCAAGAAGGCTATGCAATGTTTGTCTTTTGATGATTGGCTTAGAAGAATCTCTTTGAGTTCTCTTTATAGTGTCCAAATTATTTTCTCTCACTGAAAAACTACGTTTCCATTACATATATGCACCACATTTTGTTATCCATTCATCAGTTGAAGTACATTTAGGTTATTAACACCTTTTAGCTTTTGTCAACAATGTTGCAATAAACATAGGTGCACAAGTCTATTTTTTGAGTCTCTACTCTTGAGTCTTTTATCATATACCGAGAAATATAATTGCTGGGTCATATGGAAGTTCTGCCCCACTGTTTTTCACCTTTTGGCATTATTGCCTGAAATGTTTAAGCGTTATAGTTTCCCCACGTCCTTGCCAATATTTGTTGTTTTCTGTTTTTGTTTATTTGTTTTATTTATTTTGTGTTATCTTTGGCATCCTTGTTAGAGTCAAAGGGTACACCAACATGGTTTTCATTCATCTCTCTCTGGTGACTGAACCTCAGTTTCATGTGTTCAATGAACTCTCTAGTCTGATCCTTTGCTCATTTTATGACAAAGTTATTGGGATTCTGGTGTAGTTTAAGTTTTATATATATTTTGATTTTTTGATTCTTGGCTGGTATGTGGTATCCAAGGATATTCTCCAAGTTGATGGCTAGTCTTTTCACTTGTTTGATATTATATTGGTGAGTAAAAGTTTTTAATTATTAGAGGGCCTTATTTATCAATTTTGTTTTTTACTGTTTGTTCTTTTGTTATTATATTACAACAATAATTGATTGTTGAAAGCAAATCCTGAGAGCATTGTTCCTGCTTGTTTTTCTAAGAATTTTATAGTCTCAGTTCCCACATTTAGGACTTAAATCAACTTTGAATGAATGTAATGTAAGGCATGGATCCTGTGTCATTTTCCTGCATTTGGAAATCTAGTTCCCCAGCATCATTTATGAAAAAGACATGTCTTTCCTACACAGTGCAATTAATATGCCTGTCAAAAAAAAAACACAACCATAGATGTATGGATTTATTTCAAAATCTAACTTTCAGCATCATTAATGTGTAGGTAGATGCTACCTTGGACATAAATGAATTTGAAAGGTAGTTATATTTAGGGATAAAGTGCAGTTGTTGTCCCTAATGCTTGCACTACATGAAAATTAGCTGTCTGTGACACCATACAGGGGTTGGAAAGAAATCAGGCACTCTAATTCGACACCTAGGGGGAATATCCAAACTGAGAATGCTTAGACACAAGCACCCCAAGCCAACTGGGGTGTGAGGAACACCTGGGCACACAGACTAAGACCAGGCTCATGACATCACCCAGCTGTGCCTAAACCCAGCCAATGGGGTCAACCAATACCTTCAACCAGGTCTCCCCAGCCAGGGTTGTTCAACAGGCCCCCGGACGGAAGGCCAACTCTTTTTCATTCTTGCTCAAGGGCTGGCTGCAGGCAGAGGGTGTGGGTCTCTCCCACTGGTGGCTGCACACACAACTGTGTGCCCCCTCAGGGCTCATTCCTGACTTACTCTCCTGGCCCACATGCTCTTGATTTCTTGGCTTTGTGGCACCCTGGGGATTCCCCAGTTCCGCACATGCGGGTGTTCTTTTCCACACGGTTTTTCGTGCCCAGTTGTGAACTCCATCGTGGCTACTACACATCTTGGCATGCTTACCAGAAATAGAGTGTACATTTTGAGGATGTAAAAACCTGAAACTTTTCTACTCCTTCATAAAAAATCACTTGGATTACAAAACCTGCTTCTAAAATGTAAATTCTTTCAGCTCCATGTAGCAAGACCCAAGGTTCATGCCACTCTAAAAGCCCAAGAATTTCATCTGTGCAGAGTTTGTAGAGAATTGAGGAAAAAGAGGCAGAAAACAGCTCAAGAAAACCTTGATTTAGCAGGTGAATGGAAAAATATCAAGACACAGAGCAAACAGCTGCAAGAGGAGAAAAGGGAGAGTGCTCAATGACGGCGTTTCCAACAGTGGAAACCAGACAGAGCACAGAAGGTCGATTGGATTCATTCTTAAGAACACTAACTCCTTAGCAGGCCATAGACGTGTGGGAATGAGATACAAAATTTAACGGAGTAAAAAGTGACCAAGAGATATGGAAGTAAAAGTTGGTGTCTGGTGGCAGACACGATTCAGCCATCTGAAAACAAGCCTCAACCTCCTTCTCCTTTTTCCATTTTCATATATCCACTAAAGTGCCTAGTGCCTATGCTCTGAATCACCTTTACAAACACATAATTAATGGGTAGTATTGGGTACAGGAAGTCTCCGTTAGTTCTTCTGGGAAAGGAATAGTCCTTAAGGCTATGTTCTGCCCGTTTGGGGATCGAGAGCTTCTCCTTGGGTTGTATTCCTTCCAAATCATAACGTGAACACAGAGAAAGCATTTTCCCATCTGTCCGTGGTTACTATCTAGATAACAAGCCTAAAGAGAAGGCATTGTTAATGGAAGTTTCAATTCTGCTGAATGCAGTATCATTCAGGCATTTTCGCTGGTCAAAGGCTCCATTCATTAACCTACCAAGGCTACCTCCAATTTTGTTTCCTTATGTAAGAAAAATACATTCCTATATGGCTTGAATCTACTTATTAGATTTTAACAATTCGTGAGATAAAACATTTCTAGAGACTTTTGAAAGATGTCTGTCTATGAAGGTAAGCAGGATCATAATTAGGACACCACATCAAGTTGAAGTATGGGGGAAGGTGTTTTGCTTTTTTTTATTAGCCTTGCCTAGGCGAAGAACAAGTTTCCTTTCTTTGGAGAACTGAGAGATATTAGGAAAGGGGGTCATAAAGAAAGGGTAGAGGGAATTGTCACCTGATTACCCTGCAATAGCACCAGCCGGCAGACCTTGCCCTTCAGTCTTGCTCACCTAGCCAAGAAAGTCTCCTCCTTCCTGCTCAGAATCCAAATCAACTTGGGAAAAAATCTGAATCACAACTAGTCTAGTGATGGATTAATTTCCCTTCTTTTTCTCCTACCCCTAGGCTACTTTGCATTTTAGTACAGAATTTATTCAAAGAATAAATCTTCTGGTTGAATTTCAGGCAGGCTTAGGGAGAGGAATTTCAAGAGCCTTCAAACCAGGCCTCTAATAAGCAGTGACCTACTTAGCCTCCAGGTAAGACAGGTCCTGCCAAAAAAGTTCACATGTGCTTCTGTACTGTCCAGGAATTTTGAAAGGTGATGTGAGATCCCTGGGCAAAAGATGTAGTGTCAGAACACGTTTAACTTTCATTATTTGTATCTCTGGGTTAACTTTGGCTTCAGCAATTCACCATTTCAAAATGAAATCTCGGTAGAACTATGCCTTTAAAAACGTCTCTGCCTTTTCTCTACAATGGATATGGGGACAAGGCTACTACTGCTGAACTGTGCGGCCCATCTCAATTGAGTCACTAAGTTTGCACACTACCTATCAACCATAAAGTTTAGCAACTGCAAAAGCTGATTTGATCACAGATGGTGCAAATTACCTTACATTCTGAAATCCAACAGTCACTTTGCTTCTTTCTAGATCACCATATCCTAGAAAAATGGCCAAGTTTTTCACATAGCTGCCAAGTTCTCTGTGGAAATTCACGGGGCCAATTGAGGAAGAAGAGGAGGCTGTAAGCCTGTATTCTTGATTGAATAAGGAACTTTTAAGGAAATTGGAGTCACTGCTGCATCCCACCCTCTTACTCTGGAAAATTGTTGCCCAGGTATGTATAGTTTTGACATTACTAGAAACAAAACATGTTGCTGTGGGTTCTTTGCTAACGATTGGTAGCCCTTTCTGTGTCAACCCCATCTGAATCTGAACTGTGAGAAGAAGATGCCAGTGCTTCTTCCAAAGTGCTGCTGGGAGGATTAGCTGATTAACTACTAACCCTTCTTTTCATTAGTAGCAAAGGTACACACAGGACTCCATAACTTAACTCTCAGTACAGTGTAGTGCATAGCCCTTCTAACAGAGTTTATGGCATTGTAGGCATTAGCTTCCATGGCTCGGCTTCTGGGGTTGGTTTGTTTGTTCATTTTAAGGAGTCCAGGTAGTGTCCTGGTTAAGCATTAGAGTCCTGGTAGTGTCCTGGTTGAGCATTGGGCTGTGATCCATATGGTCTTAAATTTGAAACTCCTTGGGAGAAAGGCTGGGCCTTCCACTCCCATCAACAGTTACATCTTCAGGAACCCACCAGGGTGCAAGGAGGGAAGAGAATTGTCCTGAGTCAGCATTGACTCCATTGACAGTGCAGTTGATTTGGTTTGAGGCTCCTTTTAAGCCAGTGCAAACTGCATTGTGTTTTTCAGAGCTAAATGTCCATGCCCATACAATTTTCCTACTCAATTCAATTCTAACCATAATTCGGTACTTATAAAGAGGTCTTTACAAAATGTAGTGATGATTCTGTCTGGTTATTGTATGTTTCCTGGAGTAGGTGTGAGTTTAAGCTCTACTTTAAGAAAGCCAGGAGGATCTGTCAAAAGTGGGTTAGTAAGTGTATTTTCTCAAATTTAATGCAAGACCCACCACAACCTCCTTCTGTATAAAAGCAAGGAGAAAGTCAGAAAGCCATACACATTGGTATGGGACAATTTTATTGAAAGGGGATGTAGAAAATACTGCCATCAAATCAATTCCAACTCATAGAAATCCTATAAGACAGGGTAGAACTGCCCCCTGTGATTATCTGATAGTCCAATTCTTCAAGGAAATAGAAAGCTTTGTCTTTCTCCCTCAAAGAAGCTGGTGGTTTTGAACTGCTGAACTTTCCATTAGCAGCCTGAGACATAGTCACTACACTACCAGAGCTCCTCTAGCTATTACTAGTACTGAGCATTTTGAGCCTTATATGGTCTATCTCTTTTCTGCTATGGGATAAATCCTGATGTATAGTGACCCTGGCATGTAGTGACCCTGATGTATAGGGATCCTGATGTATATTGGCCCAGATATATAGTGATCCCGATGTTTAGGACAGGGTAGAACTACCTCTGTGTATTTTCGAGGTTATGACTCTTTATGGCAGGAATGCTCACACTTTTTCAGCATGCGAGCTACTTATAAATAGATCAAGTCAAAATGATCTACTGACTCCAAAAATGCAAAACTTATTTATTTATTACATTTATTCATAAATGCTTTGAGAATCCTTTATATGTATAATGCATGTTTATGTACTTTGCATAACCGCATGTGTCCATATTGTACTACACAACACAATTAACTATGCACATTTTTTGTCATTACCTGAGTTTACTCTGACACCTTGCACTGAATGGAAAGGTCCAGGGATGCATAGTCTGGACAGTTGCTGCTGACAGCCAGCCTCAAGCACACTTGCAAATGATCATCAGTCATGGTGGAACGGTACTTGGATTTATTGATCTTTATGTGGGAAAAGGCTGACTCACATCAATAAGTAGAGCTGAATAATGCAGTCAAGGAAGTAGCACATTTTTCAAGTATGGATGAGTAAGTTCCAGAACTGTTCACACACTCTGGACTTCAGCTGAATGTCAGCTTGTAGTGTCAAAATCTCCCTCTCTTTATGAAAGTGATATGTTTTTAATTTTTTACTAGGTTCAGCTCCCCAACTCATTTTAATTCCCTTTCTTATGTTGATAGGAATAGCCAGGGTCTAAAAATTGGTGATAACTTAGCTTGTCAACTTGGCTGAACTTACCGCAATTGTTTGCGCATGCATATGACACCAACAATTGCATCTGATTGTCTGTGCTATATCTCAATCAATGGGATCGATGATAGGCTTATGACTATTTTTTGATGCCATGTGATCTGCCCACACTACAATTGTGATTGACTGGTAAATTGCAATCAACATACTGAGCACTCCTGCTTTATGGGAATAGAAATTCTCATTTCTCTCCCATGGAGATGTTGGTAATTTTGAACTGCCGACCTTGTGGATTGCAGCCCAACACCTCCTAGAATACAGTGATTGTCAAGAGTCTTTCCATGGTTCTGTGTTTCAAGAAGAGGCTTATTGTAAAGATTCATCTGTCCCCATGGGCTTTTGCAGGTAACCCGTATGGCCAGAGAAATCTTCAATCTCTATCTGATATATAAGTAAGTTCATGCTCATCTAGTCAAGAGCCCTGAGTCCTATTATAGTTTTTCCTTGGAATTCGAACCCACCATCCATGGGGAAAAGATGAGACTTTGTACCCCCAAAAGAGTTACTCTTGAAAACTCACGCAAGTGCACTGTTACCCTGAACTGAATCCAAAGAAGGGTGTCGTATGGCTTGATGGTCACCTGAAAAACCACCAGCAGGCAATGGACAAGACTTTCTACTCCTTTACATAGTTCCAGTCTCAAAATGAGATAGGACAGGTCGATCTTGTTCTATAGGGTGACTGTACGTCAGAATTAACTCAATGCTGACTTAGAGTTAAGGGGCTGGTCATCGAATTGATTCCAAATCACAGTGATTTGGAATTTCTGAAGCTACAAATCTTTATAGCAGCAGACAGACTCTGTTGTTGCTGTTGTTGCTTTCCAAAGAGGGCCCAGTGGGTTGGAACTATGGGCACTCTGGTTACTAACCAAACATTCACCTGACATAGCTGCCAGAATTCCATAGGCAAGTTGTTTATACCCAATGGACAATGCACACAATATACCATTTACATTATACTTACTCAGTTTTGTGGGTTTTTAATTATGTATTTCTTTACTTATTTCCTTCACAAAGGACCCTGAACTTTAATCCACCCTCAGGCTGATCCAGCACTGGCATCTTAAACAGCCTCACAGACAACAGCCAGTATGAAATATGTCAAAGTAATTATAATCTGTAAATTATCAAGGGTTCATGAGCGAGAGGGGAGTATGGAGGGAAGGGGGAAATGAGGAGCTGATACGAAGGACTTAAATAAAAAGCAAATGTCTAGAGAATGATGAGGGCAACAAATGTACAAATGTGCATGACATACAATGGATATATACATGTATTGTGATAAAAGATGTATGAGTGCACCAAAAATGATTTTTTAAAAATTGTTTAAAAAGACAAGAAAAATCAAGGAGCTAGTCAAGAGTAAATATTTGGGGATGCTGATTCATAATTTAACTGTTGACTATAAAATTGATGATCAAAACTGGAACACTCTCATCAGATTTATAAGAAAAATACATTAAAAATGGTTGAAAATGTTTTGAGAATCATAATGGCAACAAGTATGCAGATGTACTTGACACAATGGGTGGATGGATGGATAAATTGTGATGCGTTTCATGAGTCGCCAGTAAAATTATTTAAAATATAGCCTCTGTTAAAAATTATCTGCCACAAAAGACTCTGTTCAACCATCCAATCACACCATTTCCTCATGCTCTGCCCTACACCAGTTCTGTCTACCCTTTTTATGTACATAAGTTCTCAGGGATAGATGTAGAATCAATGGAAATGCCTGTGTATGTAATATGCTTATACTGACTTTTGCTCAGTGGAGTGAAAGTACTTGGTATTTTATCTATAGTTTTCGCAACTTCCATCAAATGATTAGGTGGAAAATGTAAATAAAGGGCAGAAAACTCTCATGAGGGTACTGTCTAGTTTTTCGATTCTTTTGGCAATAAATTGAGCTATGGCAGCAGCAGCAAGGAGGATCCCATGACCACCAACAAAGAGAAGTCAGCAGTGAAGAATGACTGAGATTCCTGGGTAGACAGACTGAAGAAAAACAGCAGAAATGTTGTGCCTCACAGCAGTTGGTTTCCTGGCCCAGAAAGGAGTAAAGTTGAGTGCCTTTGAGCAGGAGGTTGAATCTCACGGTGGGATGTCCATTGGCCACTTACCCGATCTGAAGAAACTGTGCAACACTTGTCTCCGCAACCAGACATCATGGGGCCAAAGAGTCTAATTGCTAAGGCCAAGGACCAGAAAGAGACGTGCTTACAAACATGGCCAAGAAAAAAGGCTCTAGGGACAAAATAACTGTATTCTTCACATTTCTAATCCTGACTTTTAATATTTTGACTTCACCAAGAAGCCCCATCACTCTGAATATTGTCTGTGGATTCCTCATGACCCTTGCAATGGACGATCAAGCTCAGCAGAGAAGTACAGTGCCAAGGGAACAATGATTGGTGTCAGAAAAGGGTAAAGAAGATGGAAGAGTAGCAGCATGCCTGACCACTCTGTCTCATAGGAATTATTGTTGGGCAAATATGAAATGCAATTCTCCTCCCCTTTGCCTAAGAAACCCTGGTGTCACTCAGAGTGGATTATGTAATTGTCCTCTAAACACACGGTCACAAAGTGGAAACCAGCCACCACTCTGAAGAAGAAAGATGAGCACACTTGCGAAGTCTTGTGTTTTTCTACATATTTTTATCTTTGCAAGTCTATCTAGATAAGATAGGCTGAATGAATAGTCTAAAGGAGAAAACAATGGGGTTGATGGTTCTGGGGGGACATCGGAGATGGGGGGGGAGGGGGAAAGGAGGTGGTGCTGACCATCCCAGTGAAAAGGGAACAACAAGTGATCCAAGATCAGTAGCAAGGTGGGTGTACAAGATCTGATAGGGATTGATCAAGAGTAATGTAACAGAGGAAAATTACTGAAACCCAAATGAAGGATGAGAATGATGGTGAGACAAGAGGAAAGTAAAAGGAAATAGAGGAAAGAACTGGAAGGCAAAGACCATTTTCAGAGGTCTAAATACAGACATGAACATAGGTAAATATACTTAGATATGATGATGGGGAAATACATCTATGTGCATATATTTAAGAGTTAGTATTAAAGCAGCAGATGGGCATTGGACCTCCACTCAAGTATTTCCTCAATGCAAGAAGACTTTGTTCTATTAAATTGGCACTCCTTGATGCTCACATTCTTGACACAATCACTGAAGACAAACGTGTGCACAAGCAAAAGTGGTATAGAAAGTTGATGGTGGTATATCAAAGCTATATGGTCTGGAGTCTTAAAGGTTTGAAAATAAACAAGAGGCCATATAGCTCAGAAACAACAAAGTCCACATGAAAGAAGCACACCAGCCTGTGTGACTACAAGGTATCAATGGAAGCAGCTATCAGGGATCAAGAAAAAAATCATATCATTTTATGCCCACCTTCCTGATATGATCACTGAAGACAAAGGTGAGCATAAACAATTGTGGTGAAGAAAGCTGATGGTGCCTCTCTATCAAAAATATAGTGTCTATGGTCTTAAAGGTAAACAAGTGGCCTTCTAGCTCAGAAGCAACAAAGTCCACATGGAGGAAGCACACCAGCCTATAGGACCACCAGGTGTCAAAAGGATCAGGTATCAGGCATCCAAGAGCTAAAAATTATATCATTATAAATGAGGGGGAGTGCAGATTGGGGACCCAAGGTCCATCTGCAGGACAAGTGACCCCTTACAGAGGGGTCATGGGAGGGGGGGCAGGGCGAGATGAGCCAGTCAGGGCACAGTGTAGTAACATGAAATATGCATCTTTCCTCTAGTTCTAAAATGTTTTCTCCCTCTCACAATCATGATCTGAATTTTACTTTGCAAATCGAGTTTGACCAGAGGATGTACACTGGTACAGATAGGAACCAGAAAAGAGGGGAATCCAGGACAGATGATCCCTTTAGGACCTTGGTGGGGAAAGTGGCGACACCAAGAGGATGAAAGGAGGGTGGACTGATTATAAAGATCTTCCCATAACCTCCTTCCTGGGGTACGAACAGTGGGGAAGTGGGCAAAGGGAGACATCAGACAGCATTTGACAAGACAAAGTTCTAATGGTTTGTAAATTATCAAGGCTCTATGAAGGAGGGAAAAGCGGGGAGCAAGTAGGAAAAAAGGAGGAGCAACACCAGGGACTTAAAAATGTTTTGTTTTGCTTTTTAAAGAAAAATGGAAAGAAAATATTTTGAGAATGATGATGGCATCAAAGGTACAAATTGCTTTGCACACTATGGATAGATGGGTGGCTTGTGCTAAGAGTTGTATGAGCCCCCAACAAAATGATTAAAAAAAAGACAGAGAAAGATGAGAGCTTCTAATCTCCAGTGTCTCCTGGAGAGTCACAGTCTCAGAAACCCACATAGGTCAATTCAACTCTGTCCTACGGTGTCACTATGAGTCAGAGTTTGGTTGGAATTTCCTTTTGGTTTAGTGGGAGAAAGCCAAACACAGGCTCCATGCCGTTTCCGTGTTGTGTGCCCATGCATATGCATGGGTAAGTTGTAAAGTATTACTATAAAATCATAGAAGCTTTTACTAAGCAAAAAATACCGAAATATGGAGCTCTGAAATTAATTGTTTCCTAACATGATCTCCATATAGGATTCTACACTTCTGAAGGGAGAGTTCTCATCTCTGACCTTTTATCAAATAATTCTATGTCTTTTCATTACATCACATCAAAATAACAGTTTTGGCATTGAGGGAGAGAAATTCTTCTCCTTTGAAATGTTCTTTGAGTTTGGGGAACAAAGAGAAAACTGGAGGTGCAAGATCAGAACTGGAAGGTGATCTTGGGTAAGGTTTCCCAAGGAAGTTCTCATAGGACAGCATTGGCTACCCTTAGAATATGAACGAGTGAATTATCACAAAGGAAAATAAAACTTTTCACTATAACCTTCCTTGTCTTTGCCTCATGCTTTAATTTTCTTTTAAACCTCTTAAAGTTAGGTCCCGTGATTAAGTTGTTCAAAAAAATATATCGAGATGACTCTGCTGACAGACTCACCACATCTCACCTGACCACTGTGTCTTGAATTAAGAATGACTTGGAAAGTCATCCTTCTGCTTGGATTCTTAAAGGCATCTCAGTGATACTGAAGGTGTGGTGCTGTAGTGGGTAATTCCTTGGGTTGCTAACTGCAAAATTGGCGGTTTGAAACCACCAGTCACTCTTCTGGAGAAAGATGAGACTTTTCCAATACCCTGCAGAGTCACGTTCTTGGGACCCTACAGGGCTATAGACTCAATGACAGTGATACTAAGATCAGTGTATTACTGAACGAACTCATCAATAGCCACCCAGTCACCACAGAGACATGCTCAGATATATTTGGTTTGGAATAAAATCATGCTTATATTTACTGAAACTATAGTAGCAGTACTTATTGATGGACCCTATTATTTTTGTTTGTTTTTAATGTGTGCCTTTCCTCCCAATAAAAGTCATTTTCTGCCTCACTCTGTGGTACTTATAGATATTGGAACCTAAGCATTTTTCCTTCCCATGTTGCAATGTCTTTAAAATAAAAGATCTATACTAAGTTTGAATTTTATTATTTGACAGTGCTGTACGTATTACCACTATTGGAAATACATCTTCTTCATTGGCAACAGGACTTCTGCAAACATATTGCTAAGTTATAATAAAGAGGATGAGTAGTTTAACCACTCATCATTTGTTTTAAAAATCAAAGAAGTTTCTAGTTCTTATTTAACTTGTGACTAAGCTTGTGTTGGTGATGACAGTACTATATAGCCTGTGCAGGATTTGAAGCATTCACATGCTATAAAAGAAGGAACCATGAGGAGATGGTGCTGTAAACCAATGAAACTAACAGGGAAACAGTATGGAAAGAAAACCATCGCTGGCCTGGGCATTAAGTGCTTTCTCACAGCCGCTCAGTGACCTCTGGAAGTAACTTATTCTCTTTAGGGTCCCTGTAATTTTAGCTGTAAAATGAGGGGATTCAACTTCATGATCTCTAACCTTCCTTCCAGCTCCAGAAGTCTGTGATTCTAAAACAATTTAGAGTAAATCATACAGCTAGACCTGCAGGCAGTCAGATCAGCAAAGGTGACTGCAATGAGGGCTCTACCATGTTCTAGCCAGGGCCATAATGAGATTTGTAATTAAAGAGAACAGCAAGGGGTCATAATCAGATCGCATGCTTCAGAAACCACATTAATCATGAGAGGGATCAGGTAGGTCACTCTGTAGAACACATGGGGGACCTTGAAGAGCAAAGTGAAGCATCCCTTTCCTCTCTAGCTCTGAACTATGTGCTTTAGAGAGGATGAGGTTGGGCTGGGGGCAGAATCATTCATATTACGCTATGGTTTACTTCCCTCCTCAGGAAAATGAAGGCTTAGATCCATGCCCTCAAACTTTCTCAAAGTATCCTTAAGGGAAAAAGCACAGTCTCAGAAGTTATCGGTCCCTGAAGGTTGCCCAACATACAATTGAGTTTCAAAAGTTCCTGGGTAAATTTTGTTATTTTTTTATTTCATCTTTTTCTATGAATGTTTTGAATTCTCCTCTTATCTTTCAAATTTTTGCTTTCCTGAAATAAGTTAAGGATGTTCTGCTCTTCCATATAATATTGGTTTCTACCTCTACACTCCAATATATAAAGTAATTTACTACCCTGTAAGCCTAATGATCTCTCAAGACTCGGCTTTTACTGGTGACTTCAGGACACCTCCCTCTGGTGGGTGAATGAAGAGGTCTGCAAAGAAAGTGTGTCGGTGTGCACTAGTTGGATTTTTCCTCAATTGATATCTTGTTCTTGCACTTAGAAAAATCCTTGCATCTGGAGCAGTGCTCTACCAAATGATAACTCTCGAGTGTTTGTTCGTAAGTGCCTGTGTGTGTGTGTGTGTGTGTGTGTGTGTGTGTGTGTGTTGGAAGAGAATTTATTGTTTAAGAAGAGAAAGGGGAGATAACTTGGAAGAGTGAGCAATGTAAATAAAGCCTTTAGAGTGAAATGTTCACTCCTTGGAGAAGGGAAACAGACATAGTGAGGCCTCAGACTCCTTGGGGCTCAGATCAAATGCTGCTGATCCCCCAGGCCTGAGGCAAGCCCTGAAGCAAAGAGGTAGGAAGACAGCACAGCCTAATAAGTGCCTCAAACCTTGTTCTGTCGGAGTCAAAATTTGAACTTTATAAAATGCAATGCTATCTATATTTAAAATGATGTGTTTAAGCCACATTTAATTCACACATACCCATAGCTTTATCAAAGAACCTTGTGATGCTTCCAGATAAGCACTGGGGTATGCATTGGCCTGCTAATGGCCACATCAGTGGCTTACACCAATCATCCTCCAGGAGATAGAAGCAGAAGGCTGTCTGCTCCTGGAAAGACTTAGAGCCCTGGAGACTTTATAGAGGTTTGACATGAGTCACAACAGCCAGGATGGCAGTGAGAATGGTGTTGTTTGAAGACTATTATCAGAGCTATTTAGATGACTCGGCATGCAATAAAGCCAAGGTCTAGACTTGCAAATGCCAAGTTCTGGACCCATGCAGTTAAAAACACTAGACCTTGTTTTGTTGCTATTAGGTACTGTCAGGATGATTCTGACCCAGCAACTGCATGTATGGAGTAGAATCATCTCGTGAGATTTTCTTGGCTGACATCTTTATGGAAACAGATCACCAGGTCCTTCTGCTGCAGAGCAACTGGATGGGTTTGAACCACAAAAGTTTGGGGGAGCAAACACTTACCTGTTGCACCAGCAAGACTCCTTGGACCTTGTTTACCAAGGTCAAATGGCGTATTCTTGGAATGTGTCCTATGAGCTTCCAGAGGTAGCCTTCATCCATTAAAGGCTATAATACCATTATATCTCAAATCAGAAACTTACACAGCACCTACTCCAACACCATAAAGTTGAACAAATTGCAGGTCCTGCCCTCGCGTAAAGCACAAAAACTTAGACAATGGATTGCAAAGCAATTCAATCGAATAGATTTATAAGCTCCTCCTACTTCCACCTCAACTGTGCAACAGAAAATAGCAAAACCAAACTCCTTGATGCCTGCTTCTATGAGAAAATGGATGCTAATATACATTCACCCTGAAACTCCTGGAGGGGCTCTGATACCTTATGATGACAAAAGCGAATTCAACATGCCCAAAACTAGACAACAAAGGGACTTGCAGCAACACGGTCAACCTTTTATTTGTTATTATTTATTTGAGTGATTTAAAGAATCCTTTCATAGCTTGTATATAAAGATCCCCAAGCCCATACCAACTTAAATCGAATAGATTCCTACACATAGAGACCTTACATGGGTTTTAAATAATCCTTTCATCGCTTGTATATATAGAATCTCCAAACCCAAACCAACTTAGATTGAAGGGATACCTACTCATAGAGACCTAACATCGGGTTCCTGAGGCTTTGTGATTCTTGACAGAAGCAGCCTATCTCTTGTTGAGAAGCTGGTGCAAGGTGCAGTCCCACACTTACCCCGCGTGGACACCAGAGATCCTATATAGAATACTGTATAGACGCCAGTCCAGAAAAATGAATCCAGACAAGCGTCTGCCCTTCTGATCACATGGCCAGGCTTCAGACCACTCTGCCTTCTAGAAAGCCTTTACATTTGAACAGCAAATGGAACTGATTCTGGTAAAAAAAAAAATAGCTGCCACCAAGATGATGGTCCTCTGACTCACAAATGCA
>PVJH01005269.1:81971-114265 GCA_004026705.1 Nesogale talazaci | reverse complement strand
TGTGTGTGTGTGTGTGTTTTTCAAAATAAAACTCGCAAAAGCCAGAACACATGTAAGGCAGCAATCCACGCGAGAAAGACACCGCAAATGCTTTCATCGACTAGAAGGTCAGAGGAGAGTGGTAAGGTTTTGTCAAAAGCAAGAAACTTGCAAGATTGAGACAAACTAGGCCATGGCCCCGAGTTCCAGCTCATTCATGCCTCTTTCTCTGTGTTTATTAACTATACAGCCACACTCTGCTGAACATCCACTGTATATTCTCTCAAATGGAGCACTGTGAGATTTGGATATTATGTGGATACCATTTTGAATCAGGTCATGCTTTTCCTGTGAGCATCTGGAAGCTTCCTGCTTTAGCAGCCATGTCAGTGTGCTGAGAAGTCTTCACTTTTATGTTTGGTCTACATAATTAGCCATTCCTCCGTATCCGGTAGAGGTTTCTTGCACATTTTCATGAACTCTGAGGCTTCCCGTGGACCTGATCTTCTGACAGCGTGGAGAGTGTTTTCTTTGTTTTTGAGGTTCACCATGATGCAATTAAGTGCAATATGCCCCAAACATGAGCAATTGCATCCACTAATTTTTCTACTTTCCTGCAGTTTGCTAGTCATTTGGTTCACTTCCGAATTGATACATCCCCTTTGCATCTTCCAATTGCTTCTATCACTAGCCCTACCTTTGCTATTTGGGACAGCCATCATGAACTTCACAGTAATACATTGGAAAGTGCTGCGGAACTGAAGAGACAGACATGAGATTGGATGCCGCTACCTATGAGTTGAAGCACATTCCTCAGTTACTGGCTAATGTATGCCCTGGACTGAACCAACGATCTTTCTTTAGCAACCCAGTGTTCATCCACTGTGCCTACAGGGCTCCTTCCATTCATCATACAAATTATTTCCACAAATTTTATTTGAGTACAGTTTTGTAACAATTCCAGTAGCTACTTCAATAGTTAGGCTTAATTGTTCAGTCTTTAAGTCCTTTTTATAGAGAGAATTAGACTTAGCTTTGCTTGGTGAAATCTGTGTAATTGGTTACCAAGGGTCTTAGTGTATGAATGACTCGCAGCTAAAGATGCTTTAACATACTAAGTGGCACCTGTTATGTGTCTGTTAGAGCATTACCTTATACAAGGGTCCATGAACTTGGGGAAACCCCCTTGTCTATAAACATAGAATGTGCCTCCAGAACAAAAAGATGACAAAATAAAAGGAGAATGGGATATGTCATCTCGCACTTACATCCTTTCTGTGTGACAATATCCTTTGTGTCCATGCGTTGCATCGGGTACAACAAAGCATGCCACAAATGCCACATATTGATACTTTGTAATGTGGAGAGAGCATGAGTTGCAGTATGTTGACAGGTATGGGGTTGAGTACATGGGTCACCACCTCTCAATTATTTGAATGAGGCCATCTTAGCTACCCCCTGAGTCTGAATGTCACTGGATATGACTCAACTCTCCCTCTTACAGGGTTCTTGTGGGTGTTGAAGAATATGAGGATACTTTATTGAATCTGGGGAGCACTTGACATATGGAAGCACTTCAAAAATTGCCTCTCTCCTTCAATACTCACTTATTGATTCCTATGAATGAGACCCCCTCCTAGGACCTAGAGACTCATTTGTGACTATGATATACTCCCTGATTCAGGAGCTCAGAATTGAGGAGAACATGGAGAAAAGAAAATCAGCTCTAACAATTTTTCAAAATAAAAATGTACTGAAGACTGTACATTTCTTTTTAAAATCATTTTATTTGTGGCTCATACAACTCTCATCATGATCAATACATCCATCAGCTGTATGCAGTCTGCATACAATTGGCTATAAATTTCTTGAGGACAGTACATGTGTCTTATTTACCATTTGTCCAGTGTCTAGCAGAGTTTCCTGGCACCTAAAGGTCCCTTTATTGCAGTTGAATGAATGGTTGCTTTATAAATATTGACACGCGTAACTGAATATGACCATGGCAGAGGTTTACTAAAGGGCAGGGAGGAAGAAAACACAGAAGAACTTTTAACCATTAAAGGAAGGTTTCTAGGAAGTTACACTTCAACTGAGATTTCCTCCCCTCTGTTCCTTTTGTAAATTGGATGAAATTTTTGCCTCTACCAAGGGATTTGATATTTCACGGAACCCTGCTACATATCTTTTTGTAAAGTGAAATCCATTGTAATGCAAATAATCACTTCCTAATTTATATGTGGAGCAAGTTAAGATTTCTGTATGTCAGGTTCTCTTTTTAAAAAAATATGGGCACAATGGCCTATCTTTACAATAAGTAAAAACATCCTTAAAGTAATTGAATGAGAAATTATTGATTGAATTTAATCTGCTCCCTTTCTTTCTCATTCTGTAGAGAATAAAGACACAGTTTTAAATTTTAAAATACCCTTCTTGGAGCAGGTAAAGAAAGCATAATAGTGCCGACTTAATTGGAAGTTAAGACATTGCTTTGCCACTATATAATCAACTGATTTTTTTCAAGTCCTACAAAATCTTCAGGACTTAGTTTCCCCATGTCGAAAATGTGGAATGTGGTTTGAGTATTTCTAAATTCTTGATAGCTCTTAAATTCACTGGAAGAAGAAGGAGAAAAAAAAGATAAATGACAAACTTGTAATCGTTTGAGTGAATTACAATAGTAAATGTGTTAGGATATAGAATTGAGCATTATCTTTATACTTAGCTTAAGATCATGAAACATCTTAGACATATCAGAAATAACATTTTTTCTTTGCATTAACTCCCTCCATTAACATAAGAAACATGTACAAAGCCATATAGAAGAGAGGTCTACATTTCCAAGTCATTTCGGAAAATTGATACACTATGTTTGCTTTTCTTCGTGTCCTGAAGAGTAAGAATGAGCTTATAATTCCTATAAGTGATGTGGACCAAATCAAAGACTTACAAATAACTGAAATTTCTTCCTCAAACTTACTTTTCTTTTCTCAAGAACGCAAACAATATATCGCATCAGGGAAATCTCTTGCAAAAGACCTCTTTCAAGTGCTGAAAGAGTGAAGATGTCACTTTGAGAACTGAAGCCTGCCTGACCTAAGCCATGACACTTTTCAGTCATCTACTGTGTGTGTGAAACCTGAACAGTGAAAAAGGAAGACCAAAAAAAAAAAAAAACCAAACTATTTATGCCTCTGACAAAGAATATTAATGTTCTATGGACTGTCAGGAGAGCAAACACATCTGTCTTGGAAGAAGTACTATCAGAGTGCTTCTTAAAGGCATGGAGGGTGAGGCTCTGTCTCAAGTACTTTGGACATGTGATCACCAATAGGAACCAACCCTGGAGAAGGACCTCATGTTTGGTAAAGCAGAGGGGAGGCAGCCTCGCCATGAAATGGACGGACAGAGGGGCCATAGTTTCAAGCACAGCAACAGTTGTGCAGATGGTGCAGGACGAGAGAGTGTTTCATTCTGTTGGGGGCAATCTCTATGAATTGGAACCACCTCGATGTCCCCCACCAACACCTTCTTCTAAAAACCTAGCTACTCACAAAGGTTGTACTTTCACATCTGTTTGCACCCGTCTCTTCTCGAAAGCCTACACCACTAGATAAAGTTAATGTAGTCACCTCGCATTGTATCTTCTGATACAGAGGCCTTGCCTCTCATCATAGTTGATATCTCACTTTGCCCTGCTTTATTATTTTCCTTGGGGTCTAATTTTCCTTTAGTGTGTGACCTGCCAAAGGATTACTCAAGTCTGTTTTGTTTGCGTGGTTTAGTTCTATCTGCCACACAATGAGCAATCTAAGAGTAATTATTAGCTTAAAATCGCACTTTGTAGGGTTTAAGTGATCAATTGTCCTCTCCAACTACCATCCTTGTCAAAGTTATTTTGGCTGGATGGTGTCAGATATCAGAATTATTGTAACAACTCAAATATGAAGATGGAATTGTTGAAGCCGGGATTAAATTGAACTGGCACTTTCTGTTGTATTACTATTATTACTATTTAGTTTTCTATGATTTTTACTTCTTCATTTTCTCCTTTCTATTTCTTTAAAACTATTTTTATTATGAGATAAATTTATCAGATGTCAATCATCTAACAGAAATGCATCAAGTGAGCTCTCCTGCATTGTATTGTTTTGAGATGGCCTTGTGACAGGTGAACTTAGTATTTAAAGGTGACAAAAAAAGAACCCCAACAAACTCCAGGGTTCCAATGCTTGAACCCCATGTGTTTTTTTGTTGTTGTTCTTTTGCTCATTGACCCCCCTCACATTTCTGTGCTCAGAAATGATCGCCATTTGACAATAGTTTATATGACTTCACCAAGATTGTATTGAGATGACAGCTAATCCAGGATGCACCGCTCAGTCCCCTTCCCTTTTCTCCAGTTTCACTGAGGAGAGTCTAACCAGGAGTCACACTTTGAATTTTGAAGTCATTTCACTACCTTCCTGCCAGCTCACTTCCTCCTGAGCCAAGTTCACTGGCCGTCCTCACTCTGAACCAGATAGTATTTCACTATTAAAAGCATTCTACTGAAAGGAAGTCAGGGTCTTACTTTTTCTTTGTTTTGTTCTTAACATCTTCAATATGATTATCCTAGATAAGAATGGGCAATCATTTGCTATTAGTGTTCATTATAGTGCCTTTTAAAAAATCCTCCAATATTTAAGATCCTGAGTGTTTGGGGTGGGTGAGAGGAAGAAGACTTTCATTCTCTTCAATATGAAACACCATTCAGAAGAATCACAGGCCTCTTTGTCAAGTTTTCTCAGAGCACGTCCTGGTGGAGGGCGCAGTGTCTGTGTGAAGGCCATGGGAGTCTCTGTGCCCGCGGGACACCTTTGAGTCCTGAGCTGCTGGTTACACATTGAGAAAGTCAGCGGGAAAACCAGTGAAGCACAACAATTCACATGGTGCCCATCACATTTTATTTCAATATGAATCAATAATCTATTCATATGGTCAAAAATTCAAAAGGAAAAAAAAAGCAACCTTTTTTTTTCTTCATGACCTTAACCCTGCCCATCAATTTGTATAAAAAGAAAGAGTGGGGTGGGGGGTAGTGGTTGCACACTTCAAAAAATTTTGTCCTGTGAGACTAATGATAAATTGTGAGAATCATTCTGTGTTAATTTGTATTGACTTTGTTTATTTTTTGTTTTGTCTGCGTCCTATTCCATTGCATGGGGCAGTATAATTATTTTCACAGCAATTTTTCCACTAGACAAAGTCTATTTAATTTTTTTTTTTTTTGCTGCCACTGCTACAAAAGCTGTGACAAGTTTGAACTGTTACTTTTGAACACACTATTTTTGTCCATGCTGGTGTATTTGAGAAACTAATGCTTCAGAATGAAATCACAGGTGGGAGGAGGTGTGCATTTGTCAGTGTGTTTTAGGAAATGCTGAAGTTTATGCAGGAGCTACGGTGGCGTACTGGGTATGAGCTGGCCTGCTAATTGCAAGGTCAGTAGTTTGAAACTCTTAGCCGGTCTGAGGGAGAAGGACGGGACTTTCTGTTCCCATAAAGATTTACAATCTTGGAGCCTCACCGGGCAGTCTACTCTGGGGCATAGGGGCATTATGAGGTGGTATCAATTCGTTGGCAGTGAATTTGTTTGTTTCTTTTCATTAAGTTTACACAGATTTTTGGAAATAAGATCTTTGTGTCCATGATCCACATTTTTTAAATGACTAAAGCATCAAAATCCAGTTCCCTTGGAAACATGAGAGGCATCCAACGAGGCATCCTTCCCCTCCTGAAGCCCTTTTGTAGATTGAGCACAAGCAAGCATGTGCGGTGTGTGTCTGAGAGATATATTACATATGTATATTTTTCCAGGAAGATGTTTTATTTTCTTATTCAAATCAGTCTGTAGTGATGGCTCTCAACCAGAGCAATTTTCCTCCCAAAGAGACATTTAGCGATGAGCTATTTGTGTATGCACATCATACATTCCCACGTGTGATTGGCCTCCAGTGGTTAGGGCCTAGAGATACGGCTCAACATCCCAGAAGGAGCAGGACAGCGCATTCGCAACAAAGAGTGATCTGTCCCAAAAGGTCCGCAGTGCCCCGAGGAGAAACCCCCCACTCTAAGGAAGAGGATGCTTTTCCTTTAGATGATAATGTTAACAGCATCCTGGCTTCAGTGCAGTCTTTTCTTCTCTGCGCCTCACCACTTCTCCACCTGTGCCCCCAGTGTCCTTCTCCCTCCTGGCTCGATGGTCTCTCAGTCTTGATCCATGATTGCTCTCTGGGTGGCTGGAGTATTTAGCTGGCCTCTCTAGGGTGACTGCAATTCTGATACCCAAACTTTTCTTGAGGGCGCACTTTTGAGCATGGCTTCATGGTCAATGGTGGCATGGTGAACATGCCTTCAAGTGCAACAGTAGTGGTCATTCTGGAGTGGATTCAGTTTCTGTTGCTCTCTGTAGTGTCACCGATCTCTTGATCCCCCTGACTCCAGTTTGATGGAGTAAATGGATTTTTTTGAATGACGGGTCCCTCAAAAGTTTGCTACCAAAAGGGTTATGTAAAAGGGAAGTTGGGGAAACAGATCTTGTACTAATGCCTTTCTTTCATTCTCCCACTTGCCTTTTGCTTTGTCTTGGATTCTGGGGAGGAAATTGCTTCTATCTGTTATCTATCTGTCTTTGGATCTAATTGTTGAGGAATACTTTCAACATCTTTATGATAATTTACATGTACCCTTCAGCCTGCACGCTCTGAAACGTCCCACTGATGTGCATGATATAGTTAGTGTGCTGGATTTGCAGTAGGCTCCTGTCATCTGGAAATGGATCCACCATTATTAGAAAATGTGTTTGAACAAGCCTATGCACTCTTCCCTTGTTTGTTTCTATTCTGGCACTACTATTTGGATTTTGGACCTCATGGATCCATTATTTACATAGATTTTCTCTTTCTCTTTCTTTTTTTGCTTGACCCTCCAAGAGATTGCCCATGTGCTTTCCTTTCTAGTCCTTCTATTGGTTTTCTCTTCTTTCTGCTATATGCTATATGCTATCTATCTCTATCTCTATGTCTATATGTGTATGTGTGTATATATATAGCATGCTTTGTCCTTGGGGCTTTCTTTTATCATGTTCCTGTTTTTCTTTTTTGTTTTTGTTTTTTTTGGTGGGCAACACTGCCCCCAGGTGGGAGTTGGAGGGCCAGCCTTGCTCCTGGAGAGCTGCTGCTGGATTTGAACCACCAACCCTGTGGGCTGCATTTGAACTGCACATAACCACTAGGCCACCGGGGCTCAGCCTGATGCTCCTGTTTTTCTGCACAATTTTTGTACTCACTGATAATGAATCACATTGGCTGGAGTTACGCACAAAACAACCTTTTCTTTTCCTTGCTTAGTCTGTTTCTTTAGTCTGGTTTCTACTTTCAGACTAGAAACTTTCTTCCCCTGTCGTGTAACCCTCGTTCATATGGGGTACATTGGACTGAAGGTTTGGGATGCATCAATTGGATTTGTGGCATTTTGAATCTCACTCCTGTGTGGTGTGCATAAGGCCTGCAGGGAAGCCCAGTGTGTGTTACCTTTACATTTTTCCTCATGAGATCCTTAGCTTCCTTAAAGGAGAAAGTTGTCATTGTATTCTAGTAGGAGAGGAGGGAAAAAGCACATTCCTTGGGGGTCTAGGCTGCTATCTTGAGTCAGAGGTCTTAGTTGTGGAAATCTAATGTAACGGTCTTGTTACGGAAGAACACTGGGAAAGTTGGTCTTCCCTTTTGCTTGCTACTGCCAGGCACTGATCTGGATTTCTGCTCTGGCTCTGCAGCCTTGGCAGTGCAGTGTGGGAGCTTTTTCTAAAGCACCACTAGACCACTGATTCACCATGCTGACAGTAGGCTGATAGATGTGGCGCTGCTGCTGGTGGAAGATGAGGTGGCCTTTCATGAGTGTGTCACTACTTTATACCCCTGACTACACTTCAGCCCACCTTTGATCCCAAGGAATGTGAATATACTCTTTTTGAACACGTTTGCTATGCTCGTAGCCTAGATTAATGCCCGAGAGTGTTTACTGGCTGGAAGCTGTGATTTGAGGCCCAATCACCCGGTGTTGCTCCCTTCCCAGTTTATAGGCCACCTTTGCACAGGGACATGTGCCTCTTGACTCTTTTTAATGATGAAAGGGACACTATAATTGTGGAATCACTTTCACTCACTGGTCTTCAGGCTGTTTATAAGCCAAAGCCATTCATCCTTTGAAGATGCTTAGGGTATCTTAGAGAGGTCAGAAATGCTGGGGGACACAGAAGGCGGGGTGGGTTCTATGGTGCAAGGACATGCAAGTGACTTCTGTTCCTAGAAAAGGACTCAGTCATCTGGTGGATTTCACTTGCTTCCAAGCAAGCACACAAGACCATCAGTGAAGTGACAGATATTAATCCCACACGGGTTAGATCTGTCTTCAAACTGATTTTGATATTATCACTGTAAAGAAAATCCATTTATTTGTAAAGTGATCTTCTGAGGTCTCTTCTCATTGTTTTCTCCCAAGTTTTGCCTTGTAGGCCTGGGTGGTCACTGTCAGACTGTGTAGGTATATTTGGCTTGCTCTCCTGATCAAGCGTTCCAATTTAAGTCCAAGTATAAATTGTTGTCTTATTTTCAGGGTTAGAGTAAACTAAATGGCCATTGGTAAGCTTTCTTCTGATAAAAGCCAACTAGTAAATCTTTTCAGCTTTGTGGGCCATACAATGCGGTCTCTGCCACAACTCTCTAAGTTTGCTTCTTTGATACGCAAAGTAGCCACAGATGAAGCCTAAGTAGGTCCGAGTGGCCAGGTTCCAATCACACATTATTCAGGGACACTCACTTTGAATTTCATGGAGTTTTTTGCTGACACCTACATTACTGTTCAAAAATGTTTAACCATTTACCAGAGAAGAATGATGTTTAGCTCCCAGGTGGTACAAAACCTACATAGCAGGTCAAGAGGCCCCTCGTGACAAACCCCAGGTATACTTCATCCCCATGGATAAAACTCTGAAAGCACATGATGTCATCACACTGCTTGAAATTGGGGTAGTCTTTGCCTCAATGGGAAATTCTCCAAAGCCTTTTCAATCGACTTTGTGCCCCTTCTTAACCACTCTTGTTTTAGGCACTATTTCACTTTTGTCCTTAACACTTGAACAGTATTTTAAGCATGCATGCATGTGTGTGTGTGTGTGTGTGTGTGTAAGTACTATGTGTAAATACAGTGCTGATTGCGTAAGACATAGAAACACATGACAGAACCGTATGTCTAGGTAGTTAGTTACAAGGCTATGGGAGAGATTTCTACTTTCTTCCCAAGTTCTACAAGTGAATCTGAGCTATATTAAAAAGGAGTGTGGTCTGCAGTTGCAAGTGATGACACTTCTCTTTCTTCAGGTACCCTTTGGCAATTTGTTTCATATTTTAAAGTTAGGAAACTTCTGTGGAAAGCTGTATTTCTTTGGCACAGGTAGATCACTACTTAGTAAAGATTTATGATTGATCGAGCAAAGGGGTAGGTGGGCGACCAGGTGATGCCGTTGGTGTGCTGAAAGTCATCACAACAGTAGCATCAGAGATGAAGGAAGCAGGTTGTCGACTCCAAGAACAGCACAATTATAGAATACGTGGAAGTTATAGTAAGTAATATAGCCTCAAACGAATATCCCTTTATTTCATAGAAAGGATTGGCATTTGTGCAATATTCTTTAGTTAACTTTCAATTTATTGGATTTTTGCCTCACTGCAGATTGATCTATTGAATTTGTCACCGTGGCCTTGTTTTTACCTTGATGTGTTTAGTACCTGCTGGATCAGGATGCCAATCAATTTAAGTTAATTTCATTAAGTTTGCTAACGCTTTTGAAATTTAAGTCACCGCTGACATTACCAGTAACAAAATGTAGGTAACATACTTTCATATAGTATTGCTCTGGAAAGCAGATTGGCAATATGTATTCCCTTCTAACGTTTTCTTACTAGGATTTTTAAATTCCTTTAATTATTTACAAGATGATAAATCATTTAACATTTTAAATTTTAATTATCTGCAGTGATCATTGCTTAGTATTCTGTGCTAAACTTTAAACTCAGCATAGATTGAAGTTCCCACTAAACAGATTTCAATGAAACTCCTTCCATCTTTTCTAGGAAAAAAATGGTCTACATTTTCTTTTCAATTGCATTGTGCTTCCGATAAATAAACATAAGGTAGAATATGGTCCATGATATGTTACTTTTTAATCCTTATATGTAGTAGTTTTCAGTGTACTGGGCTTTGGTTAACAGTCTGGTCATTGTTGAAATTTTTTGAGTAATACATTTTGCAATGAGTAGCATAATATGCAACTATGAAAATCAGCTTGCTCTATTAACTGATTTTATTCACTATTATTACTACAGTGTTTATAAATACAGTTTGGAGAGCTATAGTTCTATTTGCTAAAGTTAGGGTTAAAAGAAAAATCAGATAGTTGTGTGTGCTTTGAACTCCTTAAGAAAAGAGAAGCAGGACTGCATTGTTTCTAAAGCCAATAGCCAGTTCAGAAAGGAAAAAAGGGATAACAAAGCCTCAACTCTTGGTTACTAGAGAATTTTCTACTCTTCCATGGCAATGGTGTATAGGCAGCATGACCGTTACCTTTTGGGAAAGGGAGCAGGCAAAGCTTGCTATAGCATATGCTGATCTGGATTGAAAGTGGGTTTGGCTGTATAGGGTTCAAATGATCTTTGACACAGCTTGCAGGTTACTTACAAATTCCTGCCTTCACATAGACTCTTCTTGATCAGAGAGCCTAACATCAGAGTTTAATCATATTTTGTACCCGCAGGGTTTCAAGTTTCCAACAGGCCACCTGTCTTTGACATTTAAAAATTCACAGGCCAGATGGGAAGGTGAAAGAAGTTGTCCTTGGATAAAGAAATTCTGACATTGCACACCGTTCCCAGAGAGTGTGGGTAATAGATCATATGCATGCCCTGTATTTATAGAGCGTCGGAGACATGGTCAGACATTCCCCTGTAGTAGTAGAAATACAGAGTTCCTCACTTAGCTTCTTTTCTTTTGGTGGCCAGGAAATGAAAGGGAAAAAAAAAAGCTATGAAAACCCACTGTTCTAGTGATCTGTGAGTCTCAAGGACTACCTTTCCTCCACAAAAAAGTTTGAGGGAAGAAACAGAATTAAGAGAGAGTGGGGTTTTCCCAGGAATCTTTCGAAGACCCCTCCTTTCACTCTGCCCCGTGCATGTGGGTGGAACACGAAGGCTGTGTGAGGTCGGTGGCAGCACAGTGTTTGAGGAGTACCAGCAGCAGGGCGGGGCAGCCTGTTTTGGGCCTCTTCGCTCCCTGCACAGATGACGGTGGCACTTTTGCCGCGGGTCATCCTGCTTCAGTTTCCTCAGCTGTAAAACAGGGATATTAATCGGCCTTTTGAGGGTTGCTGGGAAGATTACACAAAGATAATACATAAGAATAACTCAAACCCTGAGCTTTTGTTAGTGATTGTGGAATAATCTGGGGGAAAGTGGTGGTCCTTGTTGAACAACTGTGATGAATGTAATTGAGGCTACTGAATTGCACATATAAACATCGGGGAATTCATTCATATTTTTTTTTCATATGTTACATATGTCTTTTTTAAAAGCATGCCTTTATGAAAGATCCAGAATACCAACATTTATTGGGGCTTTATTCACAATAGCCAAAGCATGGAAACATTCCAGGGGTCCATCAAGAGATGAATGAATAAACAATGGTCTATATATGCATCAACGGGGTATTATTCAAAAGAGAACTGTGATTCTGATTCTTGTTTCCAGTGGTCAGCCTTAAAAAAAGATCATGCTGATGAAAAAAGCCTGTCACAGAAGGGCACATATCCGATTTCACATTTAAGAAACACCCAGAACAGGCACAGAGACCCCAGCTTATAAGTGGTTTCTCTCCGTACCTGAAGGAGGAAGTGGGAGTCATTCCTTAAATGGTATTGCAGTCTGTTAATGGTGAGGAAATACTTTAAAAGTAGATTATCCTGATGGTTGCCAGCATGGGGAACCCAACTGATGCACCAAATTATCCATGTTAAAAATGTGTGAAATGAGAAATGCTTTATTTATATTTCATGACAAAACCCTTAAACTTTGTTGTTGTTGTTGTTGTTTAAAAAGGTCCAGACTAAACTGTGGTATCAAGGTCAATGTTCAGGACAGTGTCTGCTTCATAGGGATTTCAGCTGCTGAGTTTTTTAGAAATAGATGGTCGGATCTTTATTCAGAGGACCCTCTGGGTGGATTTGAACTCTAAACTTTTGGATCACAGCCAAGAAGATGCATTGCTTGCACAACCCAGGGACCCCTAGAGTTGATTCCATCTATCCTGACCTGTCAGGTAAAGCCTGATCTTGGAGACATGCTTACTTTTAGAGAGTGGGTCTTGCCTCATTCACAGTGGGCTTTAGTATCGAGTGAGTTTTACAAAGCTTGGGAAAGACCCGTTTCTTTTGTGTAATCATTTGTGTCCATGGCATTATTATCTACCTTTGGAAAATTAAGATTTTGTTACAGAACTTATCAAACTTACAACAAAGAATACAGAGTGCTGAATCTCCATATACAAATATCTGGATTCAGCAGTTATGCACATTTTCTGAATCTTCTTTGATCTCACCTCCTCTTCACTTTGTTTTCCTTTACGGGGTATTTTGCAGTCAACTCTAGACATTTCTTTTCCCTACATAATTGTAAATATTTTAATGTGCATCTTTCTCTGATGAGGACCTCTTGTTTACTTAGTCCCATCCCATTATCAAACTTAATGGAATTAACAATGCCTACTTAATCTCCTGATCCTTTAAAAACCTTAATAAGGGAGGCTAAGTAAAACTCATTAAAACATTGTCATGAAATTGGCTCTGTATTCGTGTCTGCGTCTGGTTCCGTTCCCTTCTAGACTCTTCTCATGCTCTGCATTTGACTCTCCAATGGCTACAGTTACTCTCCTCAAAGCCAAACACTGGACATCATCAACTTCTTGTTTTAAAGAACAAAAGCAACAGCATGCAAGAGGATCCTTTATACGCTATCTGATTTGAAAAGCTTCTGGGCAGAGCCTCTTTGTATGGCTCCCTGTGGTGACTGATAGTGTTAAATCTGTACTTGTGTATTTTTCACAAGCCTGTGGTGATATTTCTGCTATTTCCTCAGATCTCACTGTTTATTGTTCTGTATTTATGAAATACAACTGAACTTAAGTGTTGGGTTGACTTTAGACAAATGTTCATAACCCAGAAGACTATTACTGACCTGGGAGGACTAGTTACCATGCATCCAACACTGGAGAGAGAGAGAGAGAGAGAGAGAGAGAGAGAGAGAGAGAGAGAGAGAGAGAGATAGTTGTCAGTTATTATTTTTGACACAGAAAGGGAAAGCCCCAGTGACACCTAATAAAAACACGAGAAACCTGACCCAGCAACACCTTCCATGAAGAAGAAGTCATCACGCCATATACATTTGCTTAGAATCCTCTGCATTTTTCATTCATTATTTAATCTTATTTTACTTTGTTCAGACATGCAGTCTGGCCTATTGTGAAGCTTCCCACAGCCAATTACCTCAAGGTGTTTAGTTCATTTATTATTTACAGCTGAAAGCTTGTACAGGTTGTCCATTGATGACTCTCAGAGAAGAGGCAGTAAATGCCTTTCATCCCAGCAGCCTCACTTGGTCCGGTGCTCAAGGACCTACCTGGTGAGCTTAACAGGCCAGGCAGGGTGCTGGAATGCGTACAAAACCAAAGGGAATTGCACTGCACTTCCTGGTTAAGCAAACAAATGTGTAAAAAAAAAAAAGGCACACACAGGAGCAAATTCTGAGCTGAAAATCTAAGGAAAAGTATCCTGCATTTGAAATATAGCTTTCCTTTTTAGTGAGACCTCATTAAACATTTATCTATTGTTGTTGACTCTTCATCTGATTTAGAATGTTGTTTGAAGTAGGCCATAGTCACTGGATTCCTAAAATTACTTAACTGGAAATATTACCTTTTGAAATTGTTGATGTGTGTCCTTGAACCCATTTTTATTTCCTGGCTGACTTTCAGTTTTGTGTTATGATACCAACCAGAGCCATTATGAATGACTAGAGGGGCAGGGTGGGCGGCTAGCTTAAATAACGTGTTTATTCCACTGATGGGTTTATACACCATTAAGAGTCTCTGTCCTCCACTGAATGTGCCAGGTATTTAACTGGGGACTGGTACTAATTTCAGAGCTAATACTGAGCTGTTCCACATCAATGCTTTCAGCAGGTGGCTTGAACTGACAGTGTAAAGAAAAAAGTGAGGGAAAATTACCATTGTACTTTAGAATTTCTCTGATTGAATTGACTGATTATACTGTCAAAGGAGCATGGGGAAGCTGGCAGGGTTATGGGGAGTGAAGAAATGACAGAATTCTTTTAGAAATAGCTTGTCTATTGGTTTTTGCACAGCCAAATATTTCAAAATGATAATGAGATTTGATGTGAGGTTTCAATCCAGTACTTGTGAAAATCCATGTAGTTCTCTGATTTGCCTTTTAACACTTACGTATTCTATTCAGAGAGCCCGTGGTCTTCTTGCCATTTTCTTTTACAAAGCAGAGGATTGAAACACGATGTTCAAAATTCCATCAATCAATGAGAAGCGAGGTTTTATATCTTTGAGCCTTTTAATGAAGGTTTTGGCTGTGTTAAGAAGTATTTACCTGACAGTGAGATGGAGAACTTCTCAAGCGAGTGAAGAAACAATGATTTGTTTCCCATAGCATTGTTCGTATTTCTAAATTGATCTCCTCAAGTTCATCATTTATTCTAACACTTTATATTCTTTAAATTTAAAGGGCCTCTATATTTAACAAATGCAGCAGAGATGTCAGATCCTAGTTACATTCGGAGGATAATAATGAGAGTAGTTTAGGTTTACAGCATCTTTGCCACATACTCGGTAGACTGCCACTTTACGATATTTCATTTAATACTCACAGTCAAAGCACACCATCATTTGTGATGGCATCCCCTTCCCAGGGAGGAAGTCAAGACAGAGAAGTTGGGCCCCCCGCCCAGATCCCCACAGCTTGTACGAGGCAGAGCCGCTCATCCTGGTTAGAGCGCACCTGAGGGATATCCGTGACGCTTGACATTTTTTCCCCCTGTCAATTCACAGTCTTCCTTCTCTACTGATGACAGGGAACTAATACAATAATTTCCCTTTTCATAGTTATCCCATTTCATAGTTATCCCATTATGAATTTAATAAGACTTTTGATAGAGCGTCAGGAGAATTCTTAAGGGGATGGTTTAAAATGTGAAACCAGGGATTGGAGTCCTCTGTGAATGGCGGGGGAGGCAGATTTAGCAGGGGATAAGGCAGGTTTGGGGCAGAAAGAAATCAATGAGGATAAATGGGTCTGCCTTCATCATTTGTTCCACAAACAGGCATTGTACTAAGTGCCAAGCAGGAGGGTTGGCCTGATGGAAAGCATTGGGTGATTTATTTTGGGCTGGTTTGACTCCCTGGTGGGATGATTCACAAACACTCTTTCCATGTAAATAACCAAAAAAGAAAAAAAGGCAAACCCATTGCCTTGAAGTTGATTCCAATGCACAGTGCCCCTTTAAATAGGAAGTTTTAGTTGCAGAAGAGAGGGGTTAACTTCTTTCTGGCTGGACTGTGGTGTGTGAGTTTTGTTTCTTTGTATAATCTAGTAGACTCTCCTCATATTATCATTATTCTGATGCAGTGTAACAAACCAGCGGGAAACTGCATTCCATGGGATTTCTATGGAGACTACAGAGAATTCGTTCCAATGCTTACAGAGCAGCGGTTTGTAGCTTAAAGTCGCTCCAGGGCTAATGTGAGGAGTTGTGTAGCTCCACTTGCCACTGAACTGTCGAACGAAAAGCATGTGTCGTGTAAATAAAACAATGTCAGTGGAATCGTTTCTAATCTGGAGGACGATCAGAGCCTTGGTTGACAATCTGTTATTGCTGAATGAGGGAAGAGAAAGCAGGGGCTTTGACAGACTGTCCCCTGCGAAAAATGGGAATGCGTGCGCCTTCACTTGGTTGAAAATGAACTCCCTCTATTTCTATCATAGGCTAATTGAAAAGAAAGAAGGACTATGCATCACTCCCCTCATCCGAGTATAAAATAACTCCACAAAGCAGGGTGACATTTTCGGGAACAACAGACTTAGTGGGATAAAAGGATCTCTATTCAGAGATATTTGTTGTGTTTTCAGATTCTGCCTGTATTCTAGAAGTACCCCATTTTCTCCCCAGCCCCATCTCCAACGTACACTTTTTGTTAAGATGATGATTCTGCTTTTTTGGCAACTTGACTGTCACTGTGTCCCAGCCCCACACAGGCTACCCAAGGTCACTCTGTCCAGCCTCTCTGGTGCAGACTCCCCTGTTACTGTGATGTCTTTCTGCAGGGATGACTTTGCGGAGCAGACCCAGGAAAGGCACTAGACCTTGTGCTTAGATGGATTCCATGCTTGATTTAATGTCCTGCTTTTGCCAGATTCCAATTTGTAGTAATGTGTCATCAAGGAGGCTCATGTTTTGATTTTCTACAATAAATCATGTTGCTAGCATTGGCTATAAGTCTGAAGAGTCTCCTCCCATCCTGGCTTTGAACCCCAGAACCAGAAGTCTGTAAGGGCCAGCCCAAACAAGCCTCATCTGTGAGACATGTCCTGGTTCCTTTGCTAACCTGAGTGTCATCTGTTCTCTTTGTGCTCCCATCATGCTCCGTGTGGCTCTTTACCAGAGCCTGCCTGCATCACATTCCGCATGACACCCACAGTGTTCATATGGACCCCTTAGTCCACAGTGTGCACTGGTAGAGAGTGTACTCCCAGAATCATTGTCTCCTCCCCCACCCCCACCCTACCACCTATCGTCTAGCCCAATGCCTTTCAGAGCTCCATAAGTACTGGCTGAATTGAAGTGAATTAAATAATTTGCCCTTTTATCTGAAAGAGTAAAGAAATTTACATTTAATAGAAGGCCCCTTTGATAGACATAGTGCCTTCATTTCAGTTCTCATCGGATGCAGAAGTATGGTGCGGGCTCCCACCAAATGGCAAATGGGATGAGCTGGTACACATTTCATTCTTCCTCACTTAAGAATTTGGGGTGGAGAAAATATAAATGAAATCATTTCACTAATTTTAAGGCATTTGAAGAGTATGAAAATTGAGCTTAGGAGGAAAAGGTTAACTAAGGTTAAAGTGAATGCTTTTCATTTTGCTTAGCATATCACTAAGTGGAGATTAAAGGCACTGCTCCGTTTTCACCAACTTCCCACTCGGCCCCTGGATTTCCTTTTAGCATAATTTAAGTAAGGCACTGTGGAAGTTTAAATCATTTTAATTCTGCCTGTTTTACAAGTGTTATTTTCTTATAGGGAGTATTTCATAATACTATTCTTTAAGCCTCTTAGCATGTTCAGTGGTAGATGTCTTATAGGACATAGGACCCTTGAAGTAATTAGGGACTTTGTTTATCAAGTACAAAGGAAAAGGCAAGTTATTGCTACCATAGAGATTTTTAACTGATGAATCAAGATGGACTTCACAGTCTTGGTAAACCATCTCAAATTGGAAACGGAACCCACAAAGTAGCTTCTTGAAGTGTTTAAGATAAGTTAAGAACCAATAAGTTTATATACTGACCTATTCACTCTGTCACCCATCCTTAACACACATTCACTCATTAATCGGCCTATCCATCCACATATCTATCTGTCTACTTATCTACTTAAATAGAGAAAAGATTGACATTTTCAAAGATTTTGCCTTTCTTGAGTCTACAATCAATGACCCTTGAAGCAGTAGTCGAGATTAAATGGTGCGTTCATTACCTTGGATAAATCTGCTGCCCAAAACCTCTTTACCGTGCTGAAAAACAAGTAGGTTACTTTGAGGATGAAGGTGTGCCTAATCCAAGCAAGCCCTCGTTGTTCCAATCACCCCATTTGCTTGTAAAAGTGCAACATTGAATAAAGAAGACCCAACGACAATCAATGCATATGAATTATGGGGTCAACAAAGAATATTGAAAGTACCAGGGACTTCTTGAAGGGCAAACAAATAGGTTTTGGAAGGAGGTCAGCCAGAATAATTCTTGGAGGATGACAAGACTTTTTCTCATGTGCATTGGGCAGGTCATCAGGAGAGACCAGTCCCTGGAAAAGGACAGCATGCTTGATAAAGTACAAGGGCTATGAAAAAGTGGAAGACCCTTGACAAGAAAGATTGACAGGGTGGCTGCAACAGTGGACGCAAACATAAAAGCAATTATGAGGAGAGCACAGAACACAGTGGTGTTTTGTTCTCTTCTACATAGGGTCACTGAGTATTAGAACTAACTCCATGGAATCTAAGAGCAATACCAGCACCTCCTACCTAACTACCCAATCTACCAAACAAACCTACTACCTGCCTATCTACCTCCTTCCTCACCTGCCTACCTACCGACTTACCTTCTGTTTACGTGTTCACTTATATACTTGCCCCATCCAGAGAAAAATACAGACGTCAGTTTACGGAGGATTACTTTTATTGAATATGCATTTTTACTGTTAAAATGTGAAATATCTGGACTATAGAATAGTGTTTCTCATATATTTAATTACTATATTTCTGAAAAATAGAAGATATATATATGCCAATGCAATTATGTATGGAATAGATTTTTGTGCTGAATCTATTCATTGTGAGATGCACATTTCTGAGTAGTTATGTTGAGGAGCAGAGGTGTTGTGCAAAAGAAAATGTCTTCACCATTATCATAGGGCAGATAAAGAGAGTAGCTCGCGAATGCATTCTGAAGAAAAATGTGACTTCTAGCCAGGCCTATTCTTGACTATGGGAAGGTTATGAAAATACCGGTGGCATACTTACCCAGCAGGGGAGATACCATGATCACGAATGTGGTTTGCCCAGGGTGAGGCTCATCCATTGCACTCCAGATGTGCTGACCCCGGTGATTTCCTCAAATGTGGGAAACTCGACTGCATAATTTGTGGTCGGGGGGGACTGCGTTCACGCTCTCCCCTGAGGAAAAAAATAATATACTTTATAGGGAGGAAACTAGTTCCTTGAAATGAATGAAACTGCTTTGGGCAGATGTCCAAGCTGGGAGGGGCCCTTACCCTAAAATGGCTTTACGCAGTCTGAGTTTCATTTTCAGTGAAGAATGATAACAGCCTTAACTAGGTTTGGTCACTCTGCTTTTCCCAGTTGCCCGGTTGGCATAGTGGATTATGAGTGGAGCTGCCAACCACAAGATCAGCAGTTCAAAACTTCCAGCCACTTAAAGGGAGACAGCTGAGGGTGTCAACTCCAGAAGGAATCCTGGGGGTGCTCTGATCCTGTGTTAGAATGTGATTCAGGAGGTCAGCAGTTAGAAACCACCTGCAGTTATTTGCGAGCAAGGAGGGGTTTTCTACTCCAGTAAAGAGTGGAAGCTCCAGAAACTGGGCAGTTTGACCCTGCCCAGTGGCATCACCATGTGTTGGAATAGACTCTGTGGCAGTGAAGTGTGTGTGTTTTTTGCTTAAAGGAGTTATTGGCGCAGAAACCCACTGGTGTGGTCTGTCCTGGTCTCGTAGGGCTGCCGTAAGCCAGATCAACTCAATGGCAGTGACTTTTTGGTTTGTTTTTCCTTTGGGGTAGTATTTTTTTTGGGGGGTGGGGGGGCAATCACTGCCCTCTGGTGGTCGTTGGAGCTACCCAGCCTTGCTCCTGGAGAGCAGCTGCTGGATTTGAACTGCCAAGCCCATGGGCCGCAGTGGCGTAGTATTTCTTAGGAGTTTTCGTCTTCAACTGATTCACCTGTGGGCACTCTGAATATGCGTGAGAGGAGCAGAGGTAAGGAACAAACCATAATCACATGCAGAAACTCAGCTTTGAATCACAGGTGAAGTGTGCCTTTGATCACATTTTTCTCTGAAGTATACCACATTGACGTTGGAATTGACTCTGACCCCAGAAAGCTGGGCAGAGCATTCGTTCACTTTTTCTATAGAAATACTGGAAAGCTCCTGTACTGTGCCAACAAGTTATTAAGCACGAAAGGGCATTCAAAGAGAAACAAGACTAGCCCTTGCCTTGAAGAAGCCAATAAGGTCCCGAGGAAAGTGAGACACCCTCTGGATGCTCTCACATGGGACAACTTGACCAAGTTCTGAAAAGCATTTTTTTTTCTCCAAAGAAGATATTATTTTCTGTGAGGGGCGGTGATCTATCATATGTTTGTTGTTGTCATCTTTGCTTTTTGGTTTTTTTTGGGGGGGGGCATCACTGCCCTCTGGTGGTGGGAGTAGGAGGCCCAGCCGTTGCTCCTCTGGAGCTGGAATTGAACCTCCATCCCAATGGGCCGCAGTCCCGCGCACAACCACGACGCCACCGGGGCTGAGGATCTCTCATGTTTAAGAATGCCTTTGAGCTCACTTCGTGTTAGCTCCAAGACAGTCCAATTCACCCTGCGGATCTCGGAGTCTTCCTTGTGAGACCCCAAAGGTCTTCCTTGTGCAGTAGGTCTCACTTCGTGGACCACGGACACTGATTCTGTCTAACTGTGAGTCCAGCTCTCACTCTCCAGTCTCCTGTGGCTAGTGTGAATTTTATGTCCCTGCCAATGTAGGAGGCCCCTCTTCCAATGCTATGTCAGTCAGCTCCGGTCCGTAAAGTTCTTATTTAGATGTAGACTGCAAAGCATTTTTGTCTAGTCTGTCTTCATGCGGATGACCTTGTGGGGGTGTGAATTGATGGTGGCAGTGTTTGCAACATCACAGCGGGACTCCAGGGCCCCAACGAACGCCATCAGCTAAGTGGTGGGTCTCAAGGCAGAGTGCCACCAGTTTCTCTTTGTGCCTTTCTCCTTAGCTAAGACTTCCTTTGGGAGACACAACCTGTACTGGAGTGGGTTTGCTTCTCTAACTTGGGTTCCTCCCTGCCCTTGTAAATCTACTGTTTTCCTTCTCCCGCTTAAAACCCAAAGTGCGCTCTTCTTCCGGTTCTTTCATACTCGCTTTCAGTGACGATCTCACTGCAGTCTTCTGGGATTGCTCATGGCTACCACACAGAGGGAGATCAGGCAAACTGGGCCCCCCTGCCGGGGAGGGGAGGCAGATCCTTGGCTGACTCGCTGGTTGCTCTGTGACAAGGCAGTGGGGTGGGCTGCTTCATCCAAGAACGTGCCATATGCTCTCCCAAAACAGTCTTTGGGGATAAAAAATCACGGTACTACAATATTTATCATCGCCACCTGAGAACGGCAGAACAACCTAAGAAGACATTTGTAACAGTTTTGTAGCTCTTTGGTGGAGTATCGAGAACTTCTAAAGGAACTGTTTAGTGGCCTGTTTTGATGGCTTTCCATGTGATAAGATAATGTCCTTTTCCAGCACTCCTTTTGGTATGAGGATAACCCTTCTGTTCAATACATAGCCAAGTATTTCAGCATATAGTCTTCGTGTTTTCATTTATTTCATTATTACAGATTTACAGGCATTTTTTAAAAGTTCCCATGCCTTCCATTTTTGTTAGGATTATAGTAGATGGTTAATCGCAGTCTGATTGGGAGGAGGATATAAAAGACCACAGTGGATTAGGAGAGAAAAAAGCTGCTACAGCACTTTCAGGGAAGTGATCGGTGTCTGTGTTACAAGGGCTGTGTTTTCGAGCCTTGTGTGAAAGCAAGATCCCATGGAGGAAGGACATTGATGTCGGACAGTCAGTCCTAGTTTTGGGCTCTTATAGATACCTGATTCCAGAGAGGCCAGAGAACCCATTTGGAAAACTTCACATTAGTGAAGGCAGAAGATACACTATTTAATATATTTAATGTCATAGTTGTCTTGCTTTGAGACTTTTGACAAGATGACTGGAAAGTTACATATTATTGAATAAGTGGAGAAAATTACTTAATTCTAAACTAGTGATTAGACGAGTACAAGAATGACAATAGCAAAAACGTAGGAACACTATACCGAGAGTTACTTGAGGAATAAGTGCCTTTTAATTTTTGTATTCTTGGCCTAAAAGAACACCAGGTACATAAAGGACCTTCAGACTATTGAATGAATGTATGGAAATCAGTTCCTCAGGTTTCATCCAGAAATGAAAAAATCACATCCAGAATAAATGTAAATGGAGTTCCTCTTGTTTCAAGAGTTGTCTACTTAAGTAAACTAACATATAATTTTGTTAGCATAGACCATTTGCTTAATAGGTCCTGGGTAATCATTTAGGTCATATATGATTACTTAATTTCTAAGAAGGGATGCTATTATTACCCATGTAATTTTACTAAGTGATAATTCCAAGCAGATAGAAAAAAATACTTTTCTAAACAATATGAGATAATTCTTATGTTTTCAAAATTGTGTTTTGATTTTCCCCCTATAAACTGGACAGAAATTGGGGAAAAGAAAATAACCTAACACATCATTACTTTTATGTTTTTATTATTTCAGATGTATGTGAAACCTTAAAAAAATTTTTTTCAAGTATCTTTGAGCTTGGAAATTACTGACTGCATTTTTTTCCCTCCCTCTTGAAAAATGACTCCAGGACTGGGCATAGCAGGCTAAGTTCCATCATCATCATCTGGCAAGTTTTATGTGCCAAGTTATAAACTCCCAGAAATGAGAGTTTAAAATAGCAGTGATGCCACTATAATACTAATGATAAATGGCATACATTTGAAAACATTTAAAAATGATCATAGCCTTAAAGCCAAAAAGAGCAGGGAAATATTAATGGTATAGGAACTGTCCTATGTGGATCTGAATTATGTATAGCAGAGAGAGATAGAGATAAATTGCATAATAAATCAAAGTGCACTTGGTGTATTGTTTATTTAAAAAAAACTACACAAACTTTCTGTTTATGCAGCATGTCAGCTATTTTTAAAAAAAGATGAATAGTTTCAGACTCAGATTTATTCCATGAATGAATATTTAGCACCCAATGGTGTCATACTGAATGTAGGAAAATAATTACAGTGTATGTTTTACCATGAAGAAGTCTAGGAAAGTATTGACTTCTAGTACTTGGAGGGTGCTTTTATTCTCTGATCAATTTGTACCCTTTTGTGTCTTCTTGACTTGTAAAAAACCAGGTGTTTAAACCTTTCATTAAAGACTGTAGCAGCGATATCATTCAGAAATGTGTATAAGATTATATTAATGTAATAATTAACAGGAAGTGTTCCTTCTAAAAAATCTGTTGTATTAAAACATGATTGCCAGAACATTGCCAGCATTAGAACTCTTTTGTTGAATGTACAAAACTTAGATGCACAGTTCACTGGGAACCAGGAAAGAAAGAGACGGATGAACATTCCTACCGATTTAAGATTCTAAGCAAGTGCCTAGTGAGGGGGACTGAAGTGGTGTGCATATTTTGCAGGCATAGTTTAAGTATTTGATTTAACTAGACTGTAGAAGATGGCGTTATGCTCTTTTTAAGAGTTTACACCTAGTAGATTTAATTAGTACATCTCCAAACAGCCCTGAAGCACTTCTTCACTCTGATTTTTGCCAGGCTTCAGAAGATTACTATGCAGTTGCTGTTCACATGTAAAAGCTAGGCAGCTCATCGGTATGTCTTTCCAACCCACATTGTTATGTGACTCTGGAGCCCCCTCAGTGAATGCCCCAAACTGATAGATTCACAAACCAATACCACAACCCAAACCAAAATATATACACAGGAGTTAATTCCAACTCAGGGTGACCTGAGAGGACAAAGTAGAAGTGTTGGGTGTGGGGTGCATTCTGAAACATCTTCAGAGGAGCAGATGGCCTCAGCTTCTCCTTGCAGAGTGACTGATAGCTTTGACACCCACCCAGCCGCTATCGTGACGTTAACTGTGACTCTAGACTCTAGAGAGAGTTTCTGAGGCTGTAACTTGATATGGGAGCAGAGAGCCTCGTTTTTCTCCCTTAGACTATCTGTGGGATCAAACCACTTACCTAGCAGGCCAGAGCTTTACTGGACAGTGCTATCAAGATGGGCTTGAACAAGATGACTCTTAATACCTGTTTGGGATTCTAACATACAAAAATAAAAAAAAACACTTGTAATGACTCACATTGCAAGGGAAAGAGCCTTGGTATCATTGTGGTTATTATTTCCCCCGAAAGTGAAGTGCATGCATGCAAATAGCTTATTCCTATAATAATTTTGAAAATGGTACTATAGATCATTTGTGCACCCATTTTCTCATTTTACATTTATTGTAAGGTATTATTCCCGGAGCTAGAGAAATGAAAATGTAAATGCTGGTGTTTCTTATCCTTCTTTCACCCTGTTCATTCTCCCTGTTTCTGCTGTCTTGTCCTGACATGCCCACACACCAGTCCAATGGAGGGACTTCATCGACTCATTTGCTACTCATCCAGGGCAGAGGTTGCCATGGTCTCAATGCATGACCTTCACAGGGAAGTCAGTGGCTTGAGTGAAAATCCTGGAAGGGAGATGAGGAAATGATGTCAGCTTGTGAGAAAGAAAGTAGAGCAGAGATGTTCAGAATGCATCGAGATAGAAGGGAGCTTGGAGACAACAGGGAAAGTAATGTGAATTGATGCAAAAAACAATGATAAATATTTGAAGGCTAGGAGATCATTCTTTGCAGATATTTTTGTGGTGCAAATATATATTAAGATTATTGATTTTTTAGAGTCTGATACCTGTATGATGCAGACATTTTATATAGCCAAGAATCAATGAGGAAATTGTATTGAGCTGATGAGTTTAACAAATATTGATTGGAGTAACTTAAAATGCAAGATGGCAAAAAAAAAATACTTGTGTATTATCCTATCAAATTAAAAATATGAATATGACAACAGTCTTAATGAACCTTTTAAAAATTTTAAGGGTTTTCCTTAGAGGAGATGTTGCCTAAATTTGGAGAGTTTACAGAATTGCTAGTTTGTTCCTTTCTGCACATCATTTAAAAAAGACAAAAAAATATGGTACTGACCAAATCAATACTGAAATTTATTTTTCTTTTCTTTTCTGTTTGAAACTTATTATCCAAAGATTTTATTTCCCCACATTTAGGAATCACATCTACTTATTTCAAAAAGAAACAAAATGAGATAGTTGTTTAAGTTCTTTTCAGTGCTAAAAGTGGTTAGAGAAAGAATTCACTTTTTTTCCTTTACACACGTAACAAGCAATTAGCTTTTTGGCATAGTGATAAATCAGCTTCTTTTAAGAAGGTGTTTTGAGTTTTAATAAGTGGTAATAATGCCAGTATGTTCATTTTTATTGAATTGTTGAGTGAAAAATATAATTTATTGCCTTAAGCTTGTTGATGTTGTACATACAACATCCCAATGAGATATTGCTTTTTTCCAGTACAATATAATTGTTTAAAAACAGTTAGCACCACACCTACCTTACTGTTTCCCAGTATTTGTGAGATCCTCCCATCTTTGTCTACCCATTCTCTGCAAATCAATGTGTGAATAAAAATTATTTTATAATGTATAATCCAAATCACAATGTTATTTACCCAGTGCCAGCACTTTAAAAACATTCTTGTCATCATCTGCTCATTCATTCATTCATTCATTGAATTGTATTACATTGAAATGACTTTTGTGTTAGAGGTAATAGATGCCTTGTAAGACTATCCCTCTGAAAACAAAAATATATTTGTGATTTATATGTTATTAGTGAAGATAAATGATGCCTACTTGGTAAATTATGCTACATAATAACAAAAAGTGGTGCCCTTCTTATGGATTTTATTGATTGCGAGACTCTCCTTCAAATTTTTCTAGGATGCTTCCTTTGACCAGGCATTTCGTTCAGATAATCACGTAACTTCCTGGATGCATTAACCCATTCATTGATTCAAATGTTCATAATTACCTTTTACAATTAAGGAGAATGAAACAATTTTATCGAAGCTTAAAATACTTGTGAAGCACCTCTTGTGTGGCAGATAATGGTTTGTATTACTTATATTCTTTCCCCTTCCCCCTTATTCTTATTCAAAAGGATAACTATGTTACCTTCTTCAAAGGTAATAACTGTTATTTTACAAGTGAGGGCAAGCAAACTTCAGAACAGCCAACTAGCTTGTCCAAGGTCACACCGTTAGTACAGGGTATCATCCACCACCATCTCACCCCCTGATGTCATCAAATGTATTCCAATTCAGAGCTACCCTATGGGGCAGAGAAGAACTGCCCCTTCGGTTTTCATAGACTGTAGATTGTTAAATTAGCAGAGTTTAATCTACCTCCTGTAGTAAATGGTAAAACAAGAGGTTTTTTTTTTTTTAATCTTTGTTGCCTTGACGGCAGGTTCTGTTTCATTGAGTTATGCATCTATTTTGAGCACTACATATAAAGTATAATAGTGCCAAACAACTAAAGAATACCTTCTAATGGGGCCATATTCATATTTCACAGTTCAGAACTCTTGAAATATTTTGAAAGCACTACATAGCAGAAACTCATGGAACTGGAGGAAAATGTATTTTAGTGCTACCTGTATGTCATTGGATGGATAACAGGATGAAGAGAATATTAAAGGAACTATAGGGCTAGGACAAGCACAATCTTTATAAATCTAAACACACACAAATCTTCTCTCATCATTTCTGAACATTGTAGTCATTTTGCAGTGTAGCAAGATTCTTCGGTAAAACAGCATGGTTTTTCTATGTAAATGTTGTGATGTAACAGGTGTGTGAGCTAGTGATAAGATATTCTGCCAAGCAACAAATAAATTATTGCACATGGATCTCAGAATGATGTTTGGCCTGAGGAATATTTGAATGTGATTTTTTTAAGTGGCATTCTGTTTTTTTCTGATGCTGATTCTCTCCACATATGAAACAGCTGCAATGCCCCTATTTCGAATGTAGAGTTGACACTTTTTTTTCAACCAATGCATTTTATTTTGAATGTTTTAAAAATTGTTGTGAAATGTTCACTGTCCCTCCTTGCAGCTAACCCCTCCATTTATCTGGGTAATGCTTTTAATATGTTTTTTCCAAGTCGTATCATTGTGAGGCAGGTGTAGCATTGGTTTCACCCTGCTGTCTGTATGGATGTAGTGGCATCTGTCTGGTTCAAGAGCAGTCTCTTTCCATACAGAGGATGCTGGTACCTTGGTGGATCAGGGATATTTGCAACTTTTTTTGCAAGGGCACATTGATCCCCAGAGAACATACTTTGAGAACATGACCTCAAACTTTGAAAATCAAATAATTTACTCAAGGGTTTATGCAAGGTAGTCTTATGAAACATGATTGGACATATTTGTAACATGTCCTAGTGTAACATTCAGATTGTGATCATTTAAAAAAATTCAAAATTAGGCATCCTGCAGAGAAGCATTTTCTTAGTGTACCATTCTTATAAATGTACACTACTAGAATGAGTAGGCACTGAACCGATGCCATAGTTAAGTGCTTGTCTGCTATGGGAAGTGTTGGCAGTGTGAACCATCCACCCCCCCACCCCCCAGCCCCAGCAGCTCTATGGGAAAAATAACTCATGATCTTCTCCGACAGAGAGTACAGCCTAATAGAACTCTATTGTGGAGAGTAGGGGGGCGTGGTTAGGGAGTGGAATCTACCTGTCACATAGGGAGGGCTACTCTGAGACAGATGTCACCTAACCACATGGATTAGTTTGGAAGTGCTGAATGTATGTATTCCAAGGTGACAGTCTTTATCTGTGATCCAGGGGAGTCTAGCTGCAATGTCTGAAACAAGTGATCTTCATTTTAAAATAACTCAGCTGGGCACAAAATCCTAGACTTTCCTGGTTGCCTCAATCTCTCTTCTGATCTAGTGCTAATTTTAGATGACACTTTTCTTCCTAGAAAAAATAGAGCAATCAGATAATCAAAGACACAAGAAATGTGTGGCGTCAATTATGAGTGTTTAGAGAACTTATCAGTGGGACCAGTTGGGGCCTGATTTTTTCCAGGTGAGAAGAGGATAGTTTAAATTAATTAGAATAACTTCCTAGAAGGAATGTCTTTATGTGGGCAATGACAGAACTAGAAGACATATTTGGAGGAAAATAGAAGATGTGGGAAGCAAGGAAAGGGGCAGATAATTCAAATTTTGATTATTTGCTGGGACTTTACAACTGTGGAGTGAGATCCAGGATGTTTAGACATGCCTTGGCCTGGCTAGTGCATAGGATGGAAGCCCACTCTCTTGTGTCACAGTGGAACCAGGACCCTGAAAAAGGGATCATTCAGTGGGCAAAGGAAAGTGTCTGTTTGTAAACTGCCATGAAACTATAACAATGAAACTATTTCAATGCATTGCCATGTCCACGTGGGAGTTTCCTCCTCTCTCTTTTCCAAAGAATGTTGCAGTTCCTGATTATTGCTAACATTCCTGGAAAGGAGAAAAAGGAAGCTTTCCTTGACTTTACTCTGTGCAGTTAGGAACCATTTATTTCCATAAATTCAACACTACAATGTATACACCTTTCCTGTGAAACCAAAGCCACTTTCTACAAGTTGAGACTAATGCCTAGTTATCCCCCGTGTGACAAGGAGAACTGTGTTGCACGAGGTTCCTCTGTGCTACTGCTGAGTGAACTAGAACTTCTCACCTTTGATTCGTACCCAAAGATGCTGCTCATGTTACTTGCTGGGACAGCAGAGTAGAAGTGCTCTTTTGGGGAGTTGAGACTGAGACTTTATAGAAGGGCATCATAAGGCACCTGCCCTCTGAGGTGCCTCTCGATGGGTTCAAACCACCCAACTTTGGGGTGGTCATCTCACATTTCATTGTTTGTACCAATGACAGGAATTATACTACATATTATAATACACCAAGTCTCAGTTTCCCAAGTGCACTGTAATGCTCTCTTTTGTGTCGGCAGAATTCTAGAGGGGGGTCTGACAACGTTGCTCTTTGGGGGTGGGCAGTGTCCCCCTGACCTCTAGCCTGGTTCCCCAAACCTGTTGGATTTGATTTGTGATAGTCATGGAAAACCCAGAGGAATCCACCACGGATCACTCAAAGTGCGTTCTAGAAAAGTAGCTGGAAAGCAGTAAGATGTGAATGGAATCACTTGAGGGTTGTTGTGAAGCACCATCAAGACAGTTCCAACTCTGACCGACACTGGCAGCAGATGGAGATGTTACCAGGCCTTGAATCGTCCTCACAGTGGTTGTGTCTGAGCCCAGTGTTGCTGTCAATGTGTCAATCAATTTTGTTGAGGGTCTTTCACTTTCTTTAAATTGATCTTCTGCTTTACCAACAATGATGACCTTTTCCAGGAACCAGGTCTCTTCTGACAACATATGCAAAGTATGTGAGTTTAAACGTGGCCATTCTTACTTCTAAGGAACATTTTGACCGTATTTTTCTCAAAGATCCCTTTGTCTGTTCTTTGAGCAGTCCATTGTATTTTCAACATAATTCAAATGCATCAATTCTTCTTTGGCCTTACTTATTAACTATCTAACTTTGACACACATATAAAGTGATTAACAATACCAGGGCTTGGATCAGGTGCACCTTAGTCCTCAAAGTGACAACCTTGCTCTTAATACTCTACAGAGATCCTGTGCCACAGATTTTGCCCAATGGAGTAGCATATCATTTGATTTCTTGATTGATGCTTCCATGAGTCTTGATTATGGATCCAAGTAAAATGTGTGGAGTGGGAGAGAACAAATGTCTTGGATAGATGGAGACATTGGATTGAACCACACGATCAATGTCACCTCTACCCTGAACCCAGGGATAAAAGTGCAATGTTCTTAAAGGTTCCAAGAAGTGCTGGAATTCAGTGTCTCTGAAAAGGAAAGCTGAGAGGTAAAAATGAAAATTGGGATAATATAAGTCTTTGTAGATTTGTTTCATGTTTTCCTTTAGTTTCTTGAAGAGTGACCTTGATATGGGATAGAAGTATTGAAACCAGAATATTAGAAGTGAGGAGAAAAACAAACAAACACACAGCAATAAAAGCAGGCAGCCCGAAGTCTGGTGGAAATCTAAGGACAGGTATGTAATCAGTAGCTAAAGAGAACATGGGTATCTGGGTTTTGATGAAATTATCAGATATATTAAAATAGGAGACTTAAGGCAGGGCCATCAAGAGAGTTTGCTATTTGTGAAGAACACTTTGTAATCTAAGAGTGCCTTGAAGTGCAGAACAGAAAACATAAATAGCAACCACAAATATTTGGTTTATTTTTAAACCTTATTGTAAATTCATGGCAAAGCCATGATTCTTTGAGATGCAACGTAATATAAGTTGGCGAATATGATGATCAAATATCAACTGCTAAGTAAGAGAAAAATTAAAAGTGTTACTTTATCTAGTTTTTGTGTTATCATTGTGTACAATGAATCACCTTTATAATGAATAAGAGAACATATGCTTTCAATAGCCAAGACCTTTTAATGTTTTAATCACAAAATAAAGGACAGGGTGAGGGCAGGTGAGATATTTTGTTGAATTGAACAGATTGAAGGTGGAGCTGAGAGTGCACTTCTGGAAGCTTGGTATCCTGGCTCCCAGGCTCACATTTGCAGGGACATTTCAAATACACCTCATATTTTGCCACCTCTTTGTGTCCCAGAGTCAATAGAATAAATGTATTTTCATGGTTCAGGCTTAATGGTATTTTTGATGTTCTTATAAATGAGGGATATACTATAGGAAGCGCTGGCGATTTTAAATGGGACAACTGAAGAACAAAATTTTGGTAAACTTGAAACTCTATCCTCAAAAATATCAAGGTTATTAGCATGAATACATATAAGATGAAGTATTGTGTCATTACTCATATTTATAGAAGCAGAAGAAGAATTGGAGTCAAATGGGGGAGGAGGTATTTCTAAAGTTTTTGGCATGAATACTGATATCAGCTGAATTAAAGAGTAGGCATTAAAAAGGAGACAGTGATTTCAGGTAATCAGATTATTTAGGTTCAGATATGGAGAATCAAAATACATCAAGGAGCGGAAGTATTTGTAAACTTTGCATAGTGAGATAAGGGATGAAAATGTCTTTCCTGTGTTACATTCTAATGCTTTTGGCTTCGGGAAGAAGTTTGCCAACCAACTTGAACAAAGGTTCTTGACACAATGGATGCAAGAACTGTAAGAGCCCCCAAGAGAGTGATTAAGAAAAAAAAAATAAAGCTTGTCATCCTTTCTGTTTCTTCATTATAACATAAAAAATTGTTAGTGTAATTTCAAATTCTATCTATTAAACAGTGAACAGCTGGAGCAGTTGTGCCCTATAATGCTTTTATATGACCCACTTGGTATCTTGCTAAAGTTTTATTTAATGTCAGAGAAGGAAAAAAAAATCATGTGAAATACCTGCTGTAAAATGTGGTTAGCTCAACTCTCCTTGTTGGCCCTGAGTGGTTTATCCATCCTGGATTCCCCGTTTTGGGGGTTCTTAACTGTAGCAGTGTGCATGCTACTCTACTCTGATTTGTAAGGTAGAATTGAGGTTATGATAGTGGGGTGAAAGAAGCACCCAAGAGCTAGAGGGTACTTGTGTGTTTCATTGGTGCCATATTGCACCCTGTCTGTCTCCTCTCTTCCCTGTGACCCCTCTGTGAGGGGATGTCCAATTGTCTACAGATGGGCATTGGGTCTCCATTCCATGCCCACCCACCCCATTCACCTTGGATATGGTTTTATTCTCAGTCTTAGATGTCTGATACCTGATCCTGTCGGCACCTCATGACCACACAGGCTCATGTGCTTCTTCCATGTGGGCTTTGTTGTTTCTCAGCTAGATGACCGCTTATTTATCTTTAAGCCTTTAAGACCCCAGCCACTATATCTTTTGATAGCCAGGCACCATCAGCTTTCTTCACCATTTGCTTATGCACTCATTTTGTCTTCAGTGGTCATGTTGGGAAGATGAGTATTACAGATTGCCGGATTGATAGAACTAAGTGTTCCTGTGTTGAGGGAGTACTTGAGCCAAGACCCCATGTCCATCTGCAACTGTAATTCTTTTTTATGATTTTATTGGGAGCTCATAAAGTGCTTATCACAATCCATACATACATCCACCAACTTTATGCAAAGCACATGTGTACATTTGCTGCCATCATCATTCTCAAAACATTTTCTTTTTACTTATGCCCTTCATATTAGTTCCTCATTTTCTCCTTCCCTTCTTCCCCTACCTCATTAACCCTTGATAATTCATAAATTATGATTATTTTGTTATATCCTACACTATTCAATGTCTCCCTTCACCCACTT